>JAUPFR010000267.1:0-46803 GCA_036925125.1 Oreortyx pictus | reverse complement strand
AGTGGAGTGGAGAGGAGTGGAGAAGAGTGTAGTGGAGTGGAGTGGACTGGAGTGGACTGGAGAGGTGTGGTGTTGAGTGAGAGGAGTGGAGTGGAGAGGAGTGGAGTAGAGTGGAGTGGAGTGGTGTTGAGTGGAGAGGAGTGGAGTGGAGTAGAGTGGAGAGAGTGGTGTTGAGTGGAGAGGAAGTGGAGAGGAGTGGAAAAGAGTGGAGTGGAGTGGAGTGGAGTGGAGTGGAGTGGACTGGACTGGACTGGACTGAGTGGAGTGGTGTTGAGCGGAGAGGAGTGGAGTGGAGTGGAGTGGAGTGGAGTGGTGTTGAGTGGAGAGGAGTCATGTGGAGTGGAGTGGAGTGGAGTGGAGTGGAGTGGAGTGGAGTGGAGTGGAGTGGAGAGGTGTGGTGTTGAGTGGAGTGGAGTGGAGTTGATTGGAGAGGCGTGGAGTGGAGTGGAGAGGTGTGGTGTTGAGTGGAGAGGAGTGGAGTGGAGTGGAGTAGAGTGGAGTTGAGTGGTGTTGAGTGGAGAGGAGTAAGTGGAGTGGAGTGGAGTGGAGAGGAGTGGAGTGGAGTGGAGTGGAGTGGAGTGGAGTGGAGTGGAGTGGAGTGGAGTGGAGAGGAGTGGAGTGGAGTGGAGTGGAGAGGTGTGTTGTTGAGTGGAGAGGAGTGGAGTGGAGTGGAGTAGAGTGGAGTGGAGTGGTGTTGAGTGGAGAGGAGTGGAGAGGATTGGAGAAGAGTGGAGTGGACTGGAGTGGACTGAGTGAAGTGGTGTTGAGTGGAGTGGAGTGGAGTGGAGTGGAGTGGAGAAGAGTGTAGTGGACTGGAGTCGACTGGAGTGGACTGGAGAGGTGTGGTGTTGAGTGGAGAGGAGTGGAGTGGAGTGGAGTGGAGTAGAGTGGAGTGGAGTGGTGTTGAGTGGAGAGGAGTGGAGTGGAGTAGAGTGGAGGAGAGTGGTGTTGAGTGGAGAGGAGTGGAGAGGAGTGGAAAAGAGTGGAGTTGAGTGGAGTGGAGTGGAGTGGACTGGAGTGGAGTGGTGTTGAGCGGAGAGGAGTGGAGTGGAGTGGAGTGGTGTTGAGTGGAGAGGAGTCATGTGGAGTGGAGTGGAGTGGAGTGGAGTGGAGTGGAGTGGAGTGGAGTGGAGTGGAGTGGAGTGGAGTGGAGTGGAGTGGAGTGGAGAGGTGTGGTGTTGAGTGGAGAGGAGTGGAGTGGAGTGGAGTGGAGTAGAGTGGAGTGGAGTGAAGTGGAGTGGAGTGGAGTGGAGTGGAGTGGAGTGGAGTGGAGTGGACTGGAGTGGAGTGGAGTGGTGTTGAGTGGAGAGGAGTGGAGTGGAGTGGAGTAGAGTGGAGTGGAGTGGTGTTGAGTGGAGAGGAGTAATGTGGAGTGGAGTGGAGTGGAGTGGAGTGGAGTGGAGTGGAGAGGAGTGGAGTGGAGTGGAGTGGAGTGGAGTGGAGAGGAGTGGAGTTGAGTGGAGTGGAGTGGAGTGGAGTGGAGTGGAGTGGAGTGGAGAGGTGTGGTGTTGAGTGGAGAGGAGTGGAGTGGAGTGGAGTAGAGTGGAGTGGAGTGGTGTTGAGTGGAGAGGAGTAAAGTGGAGTGGAGTGGAGTGGAGAGGAGTGGAGAAGAGTGTAGTGGAGTGGAGTGGACTGGAGTGGACTGGAGAGGTGTGGTGTTGAGTGGAGAGGAGTGGAGTGGAGTGGAGTGGAGTAGAGTGGAGTGGAGTGGTGTTGAGTGGAGAGGAGTGGAGTGGAGTAGAGTGGAGGAGAGTGGTGTTGAGTGGAGAGGAGTGGAGAGGAGTGGAAAAGAGTGGAGTGGAGTGGAGTGGAGTGGAGTGGAGTGGACTGGACTGGACTGGACTGGAGTGGAGTGGTGTTGAGCGGAGAGGAGTGGAGTGGAGTGGAGTGGAGTGGAGTGGTGTTGAGTGGAGAGGAGTCATGTGGAGTGGAGTGGAGTGGAGTGGAGTGGAGTGGAGTGGAGTGGAGTGGAGTGGAGTGGAGTGGAGTGGAGTGGAGAGGTGTGGTGTTGAGTGGAGAGGAGTGGAGTGGAGTGGAGTAGAGTGGAGTGGAGTGGAGTGGAGTGGAGTGGAGTGGAGTGGAGTGGAGTGGAGTGGAGTGGAGTGGAGTGGACTGGAGTGGAGTGGACTGGAGTGGAGTGGTGTTGAGTGGAGAGGAGTGGAGTGGTGTTGAGTGGAGAGGAGTAATGTGGAGTGGAGTAGATGGAGTGGAGTGGAGTGGAGTGGAGTAGAGTTGAGTGGAGTGGAGTGGAGCTGAGTTGAGTAGAGTGGAGTGGAGTGGAGTGGAGTGGAGAGGTGTGGTGTTGAGTGGAGAGGAGTGGAGTGGAGTGGAGTAGAGTGGAGTGGAGTGGTGTTGAGTGGAGAGGAGTAAGGTGGAGTGGAGTGGAGAGGAGTGGAGTGGAGTGGAGTGGAGTGGAGTGGAGAGATGTGGTGTTGAGTGAAGAGGAGTGGAGTGGAGTGGAGTGGAGTGGAGTGGAGTGGAGTGGAGTGGAGTGGAGTGGAGTGGAGTGGAGAGGAGAGGAGTGGTGTGGAGTGGAGTGGAGTGGAGTGGAGTGGAGTGGAGTGGAGTGGAGTGGAGGAGAGTGGAGGAGAGTGGTGTTGAGTGGAGAGGAGTGGAGAGGAGTGGAGAAGAGTGGAGTGGTGTTGAGTGGAGAGGAGTGGAGTGGAGTGGAGTGGAGTGGAGTGGAGTGGAGTGGAGTGGAGCGGAGTGGAGTGGAGTGGAGTGGAGAGGAGTGGAGTGGAGAGGAGTGGATTGGAGAAGAGTGGAGTGGAGTGGAGTGGAGAAGAGTGGAGTGGTGTTGAGTGGAGAGGAGTGGAGTGGAGTGGAGTGGAGTGGTGTTGAGTGGAGAGGAGTAAAGTGGAGTGGAGTGGTGTGGAGTGGAGTGGAGTGGAGTGGAGTGGAGTGGAGTGGAGTGGTGTTGAGTGGAGAGGAGTAAAGTGGAGTGGAGTGGAGTGGAGTGGAGTGGAGTGGAGTGGAGTTGAGTGGAGAGGAGTAAAGTGGAGTGGAGTGGAGAGGAGTGGAGTGGAGTGGAGTGGAGTGGAGTGGAGTGGAGTGGAGAGGAGAGGAGTGGTGTGGAGTGGAGTGGAGTGGAGTGGAGTGGAGTGGAGTGGAGTGGAGTGGAGGAGAGTGGAGGAGAGTGGTGTTGAGTGGAGAGGAGTGGAGAGGAGTGGAGAAGAGTGGAGTGGTGTTGAGTGGAGAGGAGTGGAGTGGAGTGGAGTGGAGTGGAGTGGAGTGGAGTGGAGCGGAGTGGAGTGGAGTGGAGTGGAGAGGAGTGGAGTGGAGAGGAGTGGATTGGAGAAGAGTGGAGTGGAGTGGAGTGGAGAAGAGTGGAGTGGTGTTGAGTGGAGAGGAGTGGAGTGGAGTGGAGTGGAGTGGAGTGGAGTGGAGTGGCGTGGAGTGGAGTGGAGTGGAGTGGAGTGGAGTGGAGTGGAGTGGAGTGGAGTGGAGTGGAGAGGAGTAAAGTGGAGTGGAGTGGAGAGGAGTGGAGTGGAGTGGAGAGGAGTGGAGTGGAGTGGAGGAGAGTGGAGGAGAGTGGTGTTGAGTGGAGAGGAGTGGAGAGGAGTGGAGAAGAGTGGAGTAGTGTTGAGTGGAGAGGAGTGGAGTGGAGTGGAGTGGAGTGGTGTTGAGTGGAGAGGAGTGGAGTGGAGTGGAGTGGAGTGGAGTGGAGTGGAGTGGAGTGGAGTGGAGACGAGTGGATTGGAGAAGAGTGGAGTGGAGTGGAGTGGAGGAGAGTGGAGGAGAGTGGTGTTGAGTGGAGAGGAGTGGAGAGGAGTGGAGAAGAGTGGAGTAGTGTTGAGTGGAGAGGAGTGGAGTGGAGTGGAGTGGAGTGGTGTTGAGTGGAGTGGAGTGGAGTGGAGTGGAGTGGAGTGGAGTGGAGTTGAGTGGAGTGGTGTTGAGTGGAGAGGAGTAAAGTGGAGTGGAGTGGAGTGGAGTGGAGTGGAGTGGAGTGGAGTGGAGTGGAGTGGAGTGGAGTGGAGTGGAGTGGAGAGGAGTGGAGTGGAGTGGAGATGAGTGGAGTAGAGTGGAGGAGAGTGGTGTTGAGTGGAGAGGAGTGGAGAGGAGTAGAGAAGAGTGGAGTGGAGTGGAGTGGAGTGGAGTGGAGTGGAGAGGTGTGGTGTTGATTGGAGAGGAGTGGAGTGGAGTGGAGTGGAGTAGAGTGGAGTGGAGTGGAGTGGAGTGGAGTGGAGTGGAGTGGAGTGGAGTGGAGTGGAGTGGAGTGGAGAGGTGTGGTGTTGAGTGGAGAGGAGTGGAGTGGAGTGGAGTAGAGTGGAGTGGAGTGGAGTGGAGTGGAGTGGAGTGGAGTGGAGTGGAGTGGAGTGGAGTGGTGTTGAGTGGAGAGGAGTGGAGTGGAGTGGAGTAGAGTGGAGTGGAGTGGTGTGGAGTGGAGTGGAGTGGAGTGGAGTGGAGTGGTGTTGAGTGGAGTGCAGTGGAGTGGAGTGGAGTGGAGTGGAGTGGAGTGGAGTGGAGTGGAGTGGAGTGGAGAGGAGTGGAGTGGAGTGGAGAGGAGTGGAGTGGAGTGGAGTGGAGTGGAGTGGAGTGGAGTGGAGTGGAGTGGAGTGGAGTGGAGTGGAGTGGAGTGGAGTGGAGTGGAGTGGAGTGGAGTTGAGTGGAGTGTTGTTGAGTGGAGAGGAGTAAAGTGGAGTGGAGTGGAGAGGAGTGGAGTGGAGTGGAGTGGAGTGGAGTGGAGAGGAGTGGAGTGGAGTGGAGTGGAGTAGAGTGGAGGAGAGTGGTGTTGAGTGGAGAGGAGTGGAGAGGAGTGGAGAAGAGTGGAGTGGAGTGGAGTGGAGTGGAGTCGACTGGAGTGGAGTGGTGTTGAGCGGAGAGGAGTGGAGTGGAGTGGAGTGGAGTGGAGTGGAGTGGTGTTGAGTGGAGAGGAGTAATGTGGAGTGGAGTGGAGTGGAGTGGAGTGGAGTGGAGAGGTGTGGTGTTGAGTGGAGAGGAGTGGAGTGGAGTGGAGTAGAGTGGAGTGGAGTGGAGTGGAGTGGAGTGGAGTGGAGTGGAGTGGAGTGGAGTGGAGTGGAGTGGAGTGGTGTTGAGTGGAGAGGAGTGGAGTGGAGTGGAGTGGAGTGGAGTGGAGTGGAGTGGAGTGGTGTGGAGTGGAGTGGAGTGGAGTGGTGTGGAGTGGAGTGGAGTGGAGTGGAGTGGAGTGGAGTGGAGTGGAGTGGAGTGGAGTGGAGTGGAGTGGAGTAAAGTGGAGTGGAGTGGAGAGGAGTGGAGTGGAGTGGAGAGGAGTGGAGCGGAGTGGAGTAGAGTGGAGGAGAGTGGTGTTGAGTGGAGAGGAGTGGAGAGGAGTGGAGAAGAGTGGAGTGGTGTTGAGTGGAGAGGAGTGGAGTGGAGTGGAGTGGAGTGGTGTGGAGTGGAGTGGAGAGGAGTAAAGTGGAGTGGAGTGGAGAGGAGTGGAGTGGAGTGGAGAGGAGTGGAGCGGAGTGGAGAGGAGTGGAGTGGAGTGGAGAGGAGTGGAGTGGAGTGGAGTAGAGTGGAGGAGAGTGGTGTTGAGTGGAGAGGAGTGGAGAGGAGTGGAGAAGAGTGGAGTGGAGTGGAGTGGAGTGGAGTGGAGTGGAGTGGAGTGGAGAGGTGTGGTGTTGAGTGGAGAGGAGTGGAGTGGAGTGGAGTAGAGTGGAGTGGAGTGGAGTGGAGTGGAGTGGAGTGGAGTGGAGTGGAGTGGAGTGGAGTGGTGTTGAGTGGAGAGGAGTGGAGTGGAGTGGAGTGGAGTGGAGTGGAGTGGAGTGGTGTGGAGTGGAGTGGAGTGGAGTGGTGTTGAGTGGAGTGGAGTGGAGTGGAGTGGAGTGGAGTGGAGTGGAGTGGAGTGGAGTGGAGAGGAGTAAAGTGGAGTGGAGTGGAGAGGAGTGGAGTGGAGTGGAGAGGAGTGGAGCGGAGTGGAGTAGAGTGGAGGAGAGTGGTGTTGAGTGGAGAGGAGTGGAGAGGAGTGGAGAAGAGTGGAGTGGTGTTGAGTGGAGAGGAGTGGAGTGGAGTGGAGTGGAGTGGTGTTGAGTGGAGTGGAGTGGAGTGGAGTGGAGTGGAGTGGAGTGGAGTGGAGTGGAGTGGAGAGGAGTGGAGTGGAGTGGAGAGGAGTGGAGTGGAGTGGAGTAGAGTGGAGGAGAGTGGTGTTGAGTGGAGAGGAGTGGAGAGGAGTGGAGAAGAGTGGAGTGGAGTGGAGTGGAGTGGAGTGGAGTGGTGTTGAGCAGAGAGGAGTGGAGTGGAGTGGAGTGGAGTGGAGTGGTGTTGAGCGGAGAGGAGTGGAGTGGAGTGGAGTGGAGTGGTGTGGAGTGGAGTGGAGTGGAGTGGTGTTGAGTGGAGTGGAGTGGAGTGGAGTGGAGTGGAGTGGAGTGGAGTGGAGTGGAGTGGAGTGGAGAGGAGTAAAGTGGAGTGGAGTGGAGTGGAGTGGAGTGGAGTGGAGTGGTGTTGAGCAGAGAGGAGTGGAGTGGAGTGGAGTGGAGTGGAGTGGTGTTGAGCGGAGAGGAGTGGAGTGGAGTGGAGTGGAGTGGAGTGGTGTGGAGTGGAGTGGAGTGGAGTGGTGTTGAGTGGAGTGGAGTGGAGTGGAGTGGAGTGGAGTGGAGTGGAGTGGAGTGGAGTGGAGTGGAGAGGAGTAAAGTGGAGTGGAGTGGAGAGGAGTGGAGTGGAGTGGAGAGGAGTGGAGTGGAGTGGAGTAGAGAGGAGGAGAGTGGTGTTGAGTGGAGAGGAGTGGAGAGGAGTGGAGAAGAGTGGAGTGGTGTTGAGTGGAGAGGAGTGGAGTGGAGTGGAGTGGAGTGGTGTTGAGTGGAGTGGAGTGGAGTGGAGTGGAGTGGAGTGGAGTGGAGTGGAGTGGAGTGGAGTGGAGAGGAGTGGAGTGGAGTGGAGAGGAGTGGAGTGGAGTGGAGTAGAGTGGAGGAGAGTGGTGTTGAGTGGAGAGGAGTGGAGAGGAGTGGAGAAGAGTGGAGTAGTGTTGAGTGGAGAGGAGTGGAGTGGAGTGGAGTGGAGTGGTGTTGAGTGGAGTGGAGTGGAGTGGAGTGGAGTGGAGTGGAGTGGAGTGGAGTGGAGTGGAGTGGTGTTGAGTGGAGTGGAGTGGAGTGGAGTGGAGTGGAGTGGTGAGGAGTTGAGTGGAGTGGTGTTGAGTGGAGAGGAGTAAAGTGGAGTGGAGTGGAGTGGAGTGGAGTGGAGTGGAGTGGAGTTGAGTGGAGTGGTGTTGAGTGGAGAGGAGTAAAGTGGAGTGGAGAGGAGTGGAGAAGAGTGGAGTGGAGTGGAGTGGAGTGGAGTGGAGTGGTGTTGAGCAGAGAGGAGTGGAGTGGAGTGGAGTGGAGTGGAGTGGTGTTGAGCGGAGAGGAGTGGAGTGGAGTGGAGTGGAGTGGTGTGGAGTGGAGTGGAGTGGAGTGGTGTTGAGTGGAGTGGAGTGGAGTGGAGTGGAGTGGAGTGGAGTGGAGTGGAGTGGAGTGGAGAGGAGTAAAGTGGAGTGGAGTGGAGTGGAGTGGAGTGGAGTGGAGTGGAGTGGTGTTGAGCAGAGAGGAGTGGAGTGGAGTGGAGTGGAGTGGAGTGGTGTTGAGCGGAGAGGAGTGGAGTGGAGTGGAGTGGAGTGGAGTGGTGTGGAGTGGAGTGGAGTGGAGTGGTGTTGAGTGGAGTGGAGTGGAGTGGAGTGGAGTGGAGTGGAGTGGAGTGGAGTGGAGTGGAGTGGAGAGGAGTAAAGTGGAGTGGAGTGGAGAGGAGTGGAGTGGAGTGGAGAGGAGTGGAGTGGAGTGGAGTAGAGAGGAGGAGAGTGGTGTTGAGTGGAGAGGAGTGGAGAGGAGTGGAGAAGAGTGGAGTGGTGTTGAGTGGAGAGGAGTGGAGTGGAGTGGAGTGGAGTGGTGTTGAGTGGAGTGGAGTGGAGTGGAGTGGAGTGGAGTGGAGTGGAGTGGAGTGGAGTGGAGAGGAGTGGAGTGGAGTGGAGAGGAGTGGAGTGGAGTGGAGTAGAGTGGAGGAGAGTGGTGTTGAGTGGAGAGGAGTGGAGAGGAGTGGAGAAGAGTGGAGTAGTGTTGAGTGGAGAGGAGTGGAGTGGAGTGGAGTGGAGTGGTGTTGAGTGGAGTGGAGTGGAGTGGAGTGGAGTGGAGTGGAGTGGAGTGGAGTGGAGTGGAGTGGAGTGGTGTTGAGTGGAGTGGAGTGGAGTGGAGTGGAGTGGAGTGGAGTGGTGAGGAGTTGAGTGGAGTGGTGTTGAGTGGAGAGGAGTAAAGTGGAGTGGAGTGGAGTGGAGTGGAGTGGAGTGGAGTGGAGTTGAGTGGAGTGGTGTTGAGTGGAGAGGAGTAAAGTGGAGTGGAGTGGAGTGGAGTGGAGTGGAGTGGAGTGGAGTGGAGTGGAGTGGAGAGGAGTGGAGTGGAGTGGAGATGAGTGGAGTGGAGTGGAGTGGAGTAGAGTGGAGTGGAGTGGAGTGGAGTGGAGTGGAGTCGACTGGAGTGGAGTGGAGTGGAGTGGAGAGGTGTGGTGTTGAGTGGAGAGGAGTGGAGTGGAGTGGAGTGGAGTAGAGTGGAGTGGAGTGGAGTGGAGTGGAGTGGAGTGGAGTGGAGTGGAGTGGAGAGGTGTGGTGTTGAGTGGAGAGGAGTGGAGTGGAGTGGAGTAGAGTGGAGTGGAGTGGAGTGGAGTGGAGTGGAGTGGAGTGGAGTGGAGTGGAGTGGAGTGGAGTGGAGTGGAGTGGAGTTGAGTGGAGTGGTGTTGAGTGGAGAGGAGTAAAGTGGAGTGGAGTGGAGTGGAGTGGAGTGGAGAGGAGTGGAGTGGAGTGGAGATGAGTGGAGTGGAGTGGAGTGGAGTAGAGTGGAGGAGAGTGGTGTTGAGTGGAGAGGAGTGGAGAGGAGTAGAGAAGAGTGGAGTGGAGTGGAGTGGAGTGGAGTCGACTGGAGTGGAGTGGAGTGGAGTGGAGAGGTGTGGTGTTGAGTGGAGAGGAGTGGAGTGGAGTGGAGTAGAGTGGAGTGGAGTGGAGTGGAGTGGAGTGGAGTGGAGTGGAGAGGAGTGGAGTGGAGTGGAGTGGAGTGGAGTGGAGTGGAGTGGAGTGGAGTGGAGTGGAGTGGAGTGGAGTGGAGTGGAGTGGAGTGGAGTGGAGTTGAGTGGAGTGGTGTTGAGTGGAGAGGAGTAAAGTGGAGTGGAGTGGAGTGGAGTGGAGTGGAGTGGAGTGGAGTGGAGTGGAGTGGAGTGGAGTGGAGTGGAGTGGAGTGGAGTGGAGTGGAGAGGAGTAAAGTGGAGTGGAGTGGAGAGGAGTGGAGTGGAGTGGAGAGGAGTGGAGTGGAGTGGAGTAGAGTGGAGGAGAGTGTGTTGAGTGGAGAGGAGTGGAGAGGAGTGGAGAAGAGTGGAGTAGTGTTGAGTGGAGAGGAGTGGAGTGGAGTGGAGTAGAGTGGAGTGGAGTGGAGTGGAGTGGAGTGGAGTGGAGTGGAGTGGAGTGGAGTGGAGTGGTGTTGAGCGGAGAGGAGTGGAGTGGAGTGGAGTGGAGTGGAGTGGTGTTGAGCGGAGAGGAGTGGAGTGGAGTGGAGTGGAGTGGTGTTGAGCGGAGAGGAGTGGAGTGGAGTGGAGTGGAGTGGAGTGGTGTTGAGCGGAGAGGAGTGGAGTGGAGTGGAGTGGAGTGGAGTGGAGTGGAGTGGAGTGGAGTGGAGTGGTGTGGAGTGGAGTGGAGTGGAGTGGTGTTGAGTGGAGTGGAGTGGAGTGGAGTGGAGTGGAGTGGAGTGGAGTGGAGTGGAGTGGAGTGGAGTGGAGAGGAGTAAAGTGGAGTGGAGTGGAGAGGAGTGGAGTGGAGTGGAGAGGAGTGGAGTGGAGTGGAGTAGAGAGGAGGAGAGTGGTGTTGAGTGGAGAGGAGTGGAGAGGAGTGGAGAAGAGTGGAGTGGTGTTGAGTGGAGAGGAGTGGAGTGGAGTGGTGTTGAGTGGAGTGGAGTGGAGTGGAGTGGAGTGGAGTGGAGTGGAGTGGAGTGGAGTGGAGAGGAGTGGAGTGGAGTGGAGTGGAGTGGAGTGGAGTGGAGTGGAGTGGAGTGGAGTGGAGTGGAGTGGAGTGGAGTGGAGTGGAGAGGAGTAAAGTGGAGTGGAGTGGAGAGGAGTGGAGTGGAGTGGAGAGGAGTGGAGTGGAGTGGAGTAGAGTGGAGGAGAGTGGTGTTGAGTGGAGAGGAGTGGAGAGGAGTGGAGAAGAGTGGAGTAGTGTTGAGTGGAGAGGAGTGGAGTGGAGTGGAGTGGAGTGGTGTTGAGTGGAGTGGAGTGGAGTGGAGTGGAGTGGAGTGGAGTGGAGTGGAGTTGAGTGGAGTGGTGTTGAGTGGAGAGGAGTAAAGTGGAGTGGAGTGGAGTGGAGTTGAGTGGAGTGGAGTGGAGTGGAGTGGAGTGGAGTGGAGTGGAGTGGAGTGGAGAGGAGTGGAGTGGAGTGGAGATGAGTGGAGTGGAGTGGAGTAGAGTGGAGGAGAGTGGTGTTGAGTGGAGAGGAGTGGAGAGGAGTAGAGAAGAGTGGAGTGGAGTGGAGTGGAGTGGAGTGGAGTCGACTGGAGTGGAGTGGAGTGGAGTGGAGAGGTGTGGTGTTGAGTGGAGAGGAGTGGAGTGGAGTGGAGTGGAGTGGAGTGGAGTGGAGTGGAGTGGAGTGGAGTGGAGTGGAGTGGAGTGGAGTGGAGTGGAGAGGTGTGGTGTTGAGTGGAGAGGAGTGGAGTGGAGTGGAGTAGAGTGGAGTGGAGTGGAGTGGAGTGGAGTGGAGTGGAGTGGAGTGGAGTGGAGTGGTGTTGAGTGGAGAGGAGTGGAGTGGAGTGGAGTAGAGTGGAGTGGAGTGGTGTGGAGTGGAGTGGAGTGGAGTGGAGTGGAGTGGTGTTGAGTGGAGTGGAGTGGAGTGCAGTGGAGTGGAGTGGAGTGGAGTGGAGTGGAGTGGAGTGGAGTGGAGTGGAGTGGAGTGGAGAGGAGTAAAGTGGAGTGGAGTGGAGAGGAGTGGAGTGGAGTGGAGAGGAGTGGAGTGGAGTGGAGTGGAGTGGAGTGGAGTGGAGTGGAGTGGAGTGGAGTGGAGTGGAGTTGAGTGGAGTGTTGTTGAGTGGAGAGGAGTAAAGTGGAGTGGAGTGGAGAGGAGTGGAGTGGAGTGGAGTGGAGTGGAGTGGAGTGGAGTGGAGTGGAGAGGAGTGGAGTGGAGTGGAGTGGAGTAGAGTGGAGGAGAGTGGTGTTGAGTGGAGAGGAGTGGAGAGGAGTGGAGAAGAGTGGAGTGGAGTGGAGTGGAGTGGAGTCGACTGGAGTGGAGTGGTGTTGAGCGGAGAGGAGTGGAGTGGAGTGGAGTGGAGTGGAGTGGAGTGGAGTGGAGTGGAGTGGAGTGGAGTGGAGTGGAGTGGAGTGGAGTGGAGTGGAGAGGAGTAAAGTGGAGTGGAGTGGAGAGGAGTGGAGTGGAGTGGAGAGGAGTGGAGTGGAGTGGAGTGGAGTGGAGTGGAGTGGAGTGGAGTGGAGTGGAGTGGAGTGGAGTGGAGTGGAGTGGAGTGGAGTTGAGTGGAGTGGTGTTGAGTGGAGAGGAGTAAAGTGGAGTGGAGTGGAGAGGAGTGGAGTGGAGTGGAGTGGAGTGGAGTGGAGTGGAGTGGAGAGGAGTGGAGTGGAGTGGAGTGGAGTAGAGTGGAGGAGAGTGGTGTTGAGTGGAGAGGAGTGGAGAGGAGTGGAGAAGAGTGGAGTGGAGTGGAGTGGAGTGGAGTCGACTGGAGTGGAGTGGTGTTGAGCGGAGAGGAGTGGAGTGGAGTGGAGTGGAGTGGAGTGGAGTGGAGTGGAGTGGTGTTGAGTGGAGAGGAGTAATGTGGAGTGGAGTGGAGTGGAGTGGAGAGGTGTGGTGTTGAGTGGAGAGGAGTGGAGTGGAGTGGAGTAGAGTGGAGTGGAGTGGAGTGGAGTGGAGTGGAGTGGAGTGGAGTGGAGTGGAGTGGAGTGGAGTGGAGAGGTGTGGTGTTGAGTGGAGAGGAGTGGAGTGGAGTGGAGTAGAGTGGAGTGGAGTGGAGTGGAGTGGAGTGGAGTGGAGTGGAGTGGAGTGGAGAGGTGTGGTGTTGAGTGGAGAGGAGTGGAGTGGAGTGGAGTAGAGTGGAGTGGAGTGGAGTGGAGTGGAGTGGAGTGGAGTGGAGTGGAGTGGTGTTGAGTGGAGTGGAGTGGAGTGGAGTGGAGTGGAGTGGTGTGGAGTGGAGTGGAGTGGAGTGGAGTGGAGTGGTGTTGAGTGGAGTGGAGTGGAGTGGAGTGGAGTGGAGTGGAGTGGAGTGGAGTGGAGTGGAGTGGAGTGGAGTGGAGTAGAGTGGAGTGGTGTTGAGTGGAGAGGAGTAAAGTGGAGTGGAGTGGAGAGGAGTGGAGTGGAGTGGAGTAGAGTGGAGTGGAGTGGTGTGGAGTGGAGTGGAGTGGAGTGGAGTGGAGTGGTGTTGAGTGGAGTGCAGTGGAGTGCAGTGGAGTGGAGTGGAGTGGAGTGGAGTGGAGTGGAGTGGAGTGGAGTGGAGTGGAGAGGAGTAAAGTGGAGTGGAGTGGAGAGGAGTGGAGTGGAGTGGAGAGGAGTGGAGTGGAGTGGAGTGGAGTGGAGTGGAGTGGAGTGGAGTGGAGTGGAGTGGAGTGGAGTGGAGTGGAGTTGAGTGGAGTGTTGTTGAGTGGAGAGGAGTAAAGTGGAGTGGAGTGGAGAGGAGTGGAGTGGAGTGGAGTGGAGTGGAGTGGAGTGGAGAGGAGTGGAGTGGAGTGGAGTGGAGTAGAGTGGAGGAGAGTGGTGTTGAGTGGAGAGGAGTGGAGAGGAGTGGAGAAGAGTGGAGTGGAGTGGAGTGGAGTGGAGTCGACTGGAGTGGAGTGGTGTTGAGCGGAGAGGAGTGGAGTGGAGTGGAGTGGAGTGGAGTGGAGTGGTGTTGAGTGGAGAGGAGTAATGTGGAGTGGAGTGGAGTGGAGAGGTGTGGTGTTGAGTGGAGAGGAGTGGAGTGGAGTGGAGTAGAGTGGAGTGGAGTGGAGTGGAGTGGAGTGGAGTGGAGTGGAGTGGAGTGGAGTGGAGTGGAGTGGTGTTGAGTGGAGAGGAGTGGAGTGGAGTGGAGTGGAGTGGAGTGGAGTGGAGTGGAGTGGTGTGGAGTGGAGTGGAGTGGAGTGGTGTTGAGTGGAGTGGAGTGGAGTGGAGTGGAGTGGAGTGGAGTGGAGTGGAGTGGAGTGGAGTGGAGTGGAGAGGAGTAAAGTGGAGTGGAGTGGAGAGGAGTGGAGTGGAGTGGAGAGGAGTGGAGCGGAGTGGAGTAGAGTGGAGGAGAGTGGTGTTGAGTGGAGAGGAGTGGAGAGGAGTGGAGAAGAGTGGAGTGGTGTTGAGTGGAGAGGAGTGGAGTGGAGTGGAGTGGAGTGGTGTTGAGTGGAGTGGAGTGGAGTGGAGTGGAGTGGAGTGGAGTGGAGAGGAGTGGAGAGGAGTGGAGTGGAGTGGAGAGGAGTGGAGTGGAGTGGAGTAGAGTGGAGTGGAGTGGAGTGGAGTGGAGTGGAGTGGAGAGGTGTGGTGTTGAGTGGAGAGGAGTGGAGTGGAGTGGAGTAGAGTGGAGTGGAGTGGAGTGGAGTGGAGTGGAGTGGAGTGGAGTGGAGTGGAGTGGAGTGGAGTGGTGTTGAGTGGAGAGGAGTGGAGTGGAGTGGAGTGGAGTGGAGTGGAGTGGAGTGGTGTGGAGTGGAGTGGAGTGGAGTGGAGTGGAGTGGAGTGGAGTGGAGTGGAGTGGAGTGGAGTGGAGTGGAGTGGAGTGGAGTGGAGTGGTGTTGAGTGGAGAGGAGTAAAGTGGAGTGGAGTGGAGAGGAGTGGAGTGGAGTGGAGTGGAGTGGAGTGGAGAGGAGTGGAGTGGAGTGGAGTGGAGTAGAGTGGAGGAGAGTGGTGTTGAGTGGAGAGGAGTGGAGAGGAGTGGAGAAGAGTGGAGTGGAGTGGAGTGGAGTGGAGTCGACTGGAGTGGAGTGGTGTTGAGCGGAGAGGAGTGGAGTGGAGTGGAGTGGAGTGGAGTGGAGTGGTGTTGAGTGGAGAGGAGTAATCTGGAGTGGAGTGGAGTGGAGAGGTGTGGTGTTGAGTGGAGAGGAGTGGAGTGGAGTGGAGTAGAGTGGAGTGGAGTGGAGTGGAGTGGAGTGGAGTGGAGTGGAGTGGAGTGGAGTGGAGTGGTGTTGAGTGGAGAGGAGTGGAGTGGAGTGGAGTAGAGTGGAGTGGAGTGGAGTAGAGTGGAGGAGAGTGGTGTTGAGTGGAGAGGAGTGGAGAGGAGTAGAGAAGAGTGGAGTGGAGTGGAGTGGAGTGGAGTGGAGTGGAGTCGACTGGAGTGGAGTGGAGTGGAGTGGAGAGGTGTGGTGTTGAGTGGAGAGGAGTGGAGTGGAGTGGAGTGGAGTGGAGTGGAGTGGAGTGGAGTGGAGTGGAGTGGAGTGGAGTGGAGTGGAGTGGAGAGGTGTGGTGTTGAGTGGAGAGGAGTGGAGTGGAGTGGAGTAGAGTGGAGTGGAGTGGAGTGGAGTGGAGTGGAGTGGAGTGGAGTGGAGTGGAGTGGAGTGGAGTGGTGTTGAGTGGAGAGGAGTGGAGTGGAGTGGAGTAGAGTGGAGTGGAGTGGTGTGGAGTGGAGTGGAGTGGAGTGGAGTGGAGTGGTGTTGAGTGGAGTGGAGTGGAGTGCAGTGGAGTGGAGTGGAGTGGAGTGGAGTGGAGTGGAGTGGAGTGGAGTGGAGTGGAGTGGAGTGGAGAGGAGTAAAGTGGAGTGGAGTGGAGAGGAGTGGAGTGGAGTGGAGAGGAGTGGAGTGGAGTGGAGTGGAGTGGAGTGGAGTGGAGTGGAGTGGAGTGGAGTGGAGTGGAGTTGAGTGGAGTGGTGTTGAGTGGAGAGGAGTAAAGTGGAGTGGAGTGGAGAGGAGTGGAGTGGAGTGGAGTGGAGTGGAGTGGAGTGGAGTGGAGTGGAGAGGAGTGGAGTGGAGTGGAGTGGAGTAGAGTGGAGGAGAGTGGTGTTGAGTGGAGAGGAGTGGAGAGGAGTGGAGAAGAGTGGAGTGGAGTGGAGTGGAGTGGAGTCGACTGGAGTGGAGTGGTGTTGAGCGGAGAGGAGTGGAGTGGAGTGGAGTGGAGTGGAGTGGAGTGGAGTGGAGTGGAGTGGAGTGGAGTGGAGAGGAGTAAAGTGGAGTGGAGTGGAGAGGAGTGGAGTGGAGTGGAGAGGAGTGGAGTGGAGTGGAGTGGAGTGGAGTGGAGTGGAGTGGAGTGGAGTGGAGTGGAGTGGAGTGGAGTGGAGTGGAGTGGAGTTGAGTGGAGTGGTGTTGAGTGGAGAGGAGTAAAGTGGAGTGGAGTGGAGAGGAGTGGAGTGGAGTGGAGTGGAGTGGAGTGGAGTGGAGTGGAGAGGAGTGGAGTGGAGTGGAGTGGAGTAGAGTGGAGGAGAGTGGTGTTGAGTGGAGAGGAGTGGAGAGGAGTGGAGAAGAGTGGAGTGGAGTGGAGTGGAGTGGAGTCGACTGGAGTGGAGTGGTGTTGAGCGGAGAGGAGTGGAGTGGAGTGGAGTGGAGTGGAGTGGAGTGGAGTGGTGTTGAGTGGAGAGGAGTAATGTGGAGTGGAGTGGAGTGGAGTGGAGTGGAGAGGTGTGGTGTTGAGTGGAGAGGAGTGGAGTGGAGTGGAGTAGAGTGGAGTGGAGTGGAGTGGAGTGGAGTGGAGTGGAGTGGAGTGGAGTGGAGTGGAGTGGAGTGGAGTGGAGTGGAGTGGAGTGGAGAGGTGTGGTGTTGAGTGGAGAGGAGTGGAGTGGAGTGGAGTAGAGTGGAGTGGAGTGGAGTGGAGTGGAGTGGAGTGGAGTGGAGTGGAGTGGAGTGGAGAGGTGTGGTGTTGAGTGGAGAGGAGTGGAGTGGAGTGGAGTAGAGTGGAGTGGAGTGGAGTGGAGTGGAGTGGAGTGGAGTGGAGTGGAGTGGTGTTGAGTGGAGTGGAGTGGAGTGGAGTGGAGTGGAGTGGTGTGGAGTGGAGTGGAGTGGAGTGGTGTTGAGTGGAGTGGAGTGGAGTGGAGTGGAGTGGAGTGGAGTGGAGTGGAGTGGAGTGGAGTGGAGTGGAGTAGAGTGGAGTGGTGTTGAGTGGAGAGGAGTAAAGTGGAGTGGAGTGGAGAGGAGTGGAGTGGAGTGGAGTAGAGTGGAGTGGAGTGGTGTGGAGTGGAGTGGAGTGGAGTGGAGTGGAGTGGTGTTGAGTGGAGTGCAGTGGAGTGCAGTGGAGTGGAGTGGAGTGGAGTGGAGTGGAGTGGAGTGGAGTGGAGAGGAGTAAAGTGGAGTGGAGTGGAGAGGAGTGGAGTGGAGTGGAGAGGAGTGGAGTGGAGTGGAGTGGAGTGGAGTGGAGTGGAGTGGAGTGGAGTGGAGTGGAGTGGAGTGGAGTTGAGTGGAGTGTTGTTGAGTGGAGAGGAGTAAAGTGGAGTGGAGTGGAGAGGAGTGGAGTGGAGTGGAGTGGAGTGGAGTGGAGTGGAGAGGAGTGGAGTGGAGTGGAGTGGAGTAGAGTGGAGGAGAGTGGTGTTGAGTGGAGAGGAGTGGAGAGGAGTGGAGAAGAGTGGAGTGGAGTGGAGTGGAGTGGAGTCGACTGGAGTGGAGTGGTGTTGAGCGGAGAGGAGTGGAGTGGAGTGGAGTGGAGTGGAGTGGAGTGGTGTTGAGTGGAGAGGAGTAATGTGGAGTGGAGTGGAGTGGAGAGGTGTGGTGTTGAGTGGAGAGGAGTGGAGTGGAGTGGAGTAGAGTGGAGTGGAGTGGAGTGGAGTGGAGTGGAGTGGAGTGGAGTGGAGTGGAGTGGAGTGGTGTTGAGTGGAGTGGAGTGGAGTGGAGTGGAGTGGAGTGGTGTGGAGTGGAGTGGAGTGGAGTGGTGTTGAGTGGAGTGGAGTGGAGTGGAGTGGAGTGGAGTGGAGTGGAGTGGAGTGGAGTGGAGTGGAGTGGAGTGGAGTGGAGTGGTGTTGAGTGGAGAGGAGTGGAGTGGAGTGGAGTGGAGTGGAGTGGAGTGGAGTGGAGTGGAGTGGTGTGGAGTGGAGTGGAGTGGAGTGGTGTTGAGTGGAGTGGAGTGGAGTGGAGTGGAGTGGAGTGGAGTGGAGTGGAGTGGAGTGGAGTGGAGTGGAGAGGAGTAAAGTGGAGTGGAGTGGAGAGGAGTGGAGTGGAGTGGAGAGGAGTGGAGCGGAGTGGAGTAGAGTGGAGGAGAGTGGTGTTGAGTGGAGAGGAGTGGAGAGGAGTGGAGAAGAGTGGAGTGGTGTTGAGTGGAGAGGAGTGGAGTGGAGTGGAGTGGAGTGGTGTTGAGTGGAGTGGAGTGGAGTGGAGTGGAGTGGAGTGGAGTGGAGTGGAGAGGAGTGGAGAGGAGTGGAGTGGAGTGGAGAGGAGTGGAGTGGAGTGGAGTAGAGTGGAGTGGAGTGGAGTGGAGTGGAGTGGAGTGGAGTGGAGAGGTGTGGTGTTGAGTGGAGAGGAGTGGAGTGGAGTGGAGTAGAGTGGAGTGGAGTGGAGTGGAGTGGAGTGGAGTGGAGTGGAGTGGAGTGGAGTGGTGTTGAGTGGAGAGGAGTGGAGTGGAGTGGAGTGGAGTGGAGTGGAGTGGTGTGGAGTGGAGTGGAGTGGAGTGGAGTGGAGTGGAGTGGAGTGGAGTGGAGTGGAGTGGAGTGGAGTGGAGTGGAGTGGTGTTGAGTGGAGAGGAGTAAAGTGGAGTGGAGTGGAGAGGAGTGGAGTGGAGTGGAGTGGAGTGGAGTGGAGTGGAGTGGAGTGGAGAGGAGTGGAGTGGAGTGGAGTGGAGTAGAGTGGAGGAGAGTGGTGTTGAGTGGAGAGGAGTGGAGAGGAGTGGAGAAGAGTGGAGTGGAGTGGAGTGGAGTGGAGTCGACTGGAGTGGAGTGGTGTTGAGCGGAGAGGAGTGGAGTGGAGTGGAGTGGAGTGGAGTGGAGTGGTGTTGAGTGGAGAGGAGTAATCTGGAGTGGAGTGGAGTGGAGAGGTGTGGTGTTGAGTGGAGAGGAGTGGAGTGGAGTGGAGTAGAGTGGAGTGGAGTGGAGTGGAGTGGAGTGGAGTGGAGTGGAGTGGAGTGGAGTGGAGTGGAGTGGAGTGGAGTGGAGAGGAGTAAAGTGGAGTGGAGTGGAGAGGAGTGGAGTGGAGTGGAGTGGAGTGGAGTGGTGTGGAGTGGAGTGGAGTGGAGTGGAGTTGAGTGGAGTGGAGTGGAGTGGAGTGGAGTGGAGTGGAGTGGAGTGGAGTGGAGTGGAGTGGAGTGGAGTGGAGTGGAGAGGAGTAAAGTGGAGTGGAGTGGAGAGGAGTGGAGTGGAGTGGAGAGGAGTGGAGCGGAGTGGAGTAGAGTGGAGGAGAGTGGTGTTGAGTGGAGAGGAGTGGAGAGGAGTGGAGAAGAGTGGAGTGGTGTTGAGTGGAGAGGAGTGGAGTGGAGTGGAGTGGAGTGGTGTTGAGTGGAGTGGAGTGGAGTGGAGTGGAGTGGAGTGGAGTGGAGTGGAGTGGAGTGGAGAGGAGTGGAGAGGAGTGGAGTGGAGTGGAGAGGAGTGGAGTGGAGTGGAGTAGAGTGGAGGAGAGTGGTTTTGAGTGGAGAGGAGTGGAGAGGAGTGGAGAAGAGTGGAGTGGAGTGGAGTGGAGTGGAGTGGAGTGGAGTGGAGTGGAGTGGAGTGGTGTTGAGCGGAGAGGAGTGGAGTGGAGTGGAGTGGAGTGGAGTGGTGTTGAGCGGAGAGGAGTGGAGTGGAGTGGAGTGGAGTGGAGTGGAGTGGAGTGGAGTGGTGTGGAGTGGAGTGGAGTGGTGTTGAGTGGAGTGGAGTGGAGTGGAGTGGAGTGGAGTGGAGTGGAGTGGAGTGGAGTGGAGTGGAGTGGAGTGGAGTGGAGTGGAGAGGAGTAAAGTGGAGTGGAGTGGAGAGGAGTGGAGTGGAGTGGAGAGGAGTGGAGTGGAGTGGAGTACAGACGAGGAGAGTGGTGTTGAGTGGAGAGGAGTGGAGAGGAGTGGAGAAGAGTGGAGTGGTGTTGAGTGGAGAGGAGTGGAGTGGAGTGGAGTGGAGTGGTGTGGAGTGGAGTGGAGTGGAGTGGTGTTGAGTGGAGTGGAGTGGAGTGGAGTGGAGTGGAGTGGAGTGGAGTGGAGTGGAGTGGAGTGGAGTGGAGTGGAGAGGAGTAAAGTGGAGTGGAGAGGAGAGGAGTGGAGTGGAGTGGAGAGGAGTGGAGTGGAGTGGAGTAGAGAGGAGGAGAGTGGTGTTGAGTGGAGAGGAGTGGAGAGGAGTGGAGAAGAGTGGAGTGGTGTTGAGTGGAGAGGAGTGGAGTGGAGTGGAGTGGAGTGGTGTTGAGTGGAGTGGAGTGGAGTGGAGTGGAGTGGAGTGGAGTGGAGTGGAGTGGAGTGGAGAGGAGTGGAGTGGAGTGGAGAGGAGTGGAGTGGAGTGGAGTAGAGTGGAGGAGAGTGGTGTTGAGTAGAGAGGAGTGGAGAAGAGTGGAGTGGAGTGGAGTGGAGTGGACTGGAGTGGAGTGGTGTTGAGCGGAGAGGAGTGGAGTGGAGTGGAGTGGAGTGGAGTGGTGTTGAGTGGAGAGGAGTAATGTGGAGTTGAGTGGAGTGGAGTGGAGTGGAGTGGAGTGGAGTGGAGTGGAGTGGAGAGGTGTGGTGTTTAGTGGAGAGGAGTGGAGTGGAGTGGAGTAGAGTGGAGTGGAGTGGAGTGGAGTGGACTGGAGTGGAGTGGTGTTGACTGGAGAGGAGTGGAGTGGAGTTGAGTAGAGTGGAGTGGAGTGGTGTTGAGTGGAGAGGAGTAATGTGGAGTGGAGTGGAGTGGAGTGGAGTGGAGTGGAGTGGAGTGGAGTGGAGTAGAGTTGAGTGGAGTGGAGTGGAGTGGAGTGGAGTGGAGTGGAGTGGAGTGGAGTGGAGTGGAGTGGAGTGGAGTGGAGTGGAGTTGAGTGGAGTGGAGTGGAGTTGAGTGGAGAGGAGTGCAGTGGAGTGGAGAGGTGTGGTGTTGAGTGGAGAGGAGTGGAGTGGAGTGGAGTAGAGTGGAGTGGAGTGGTGTTGAGTGGAGAGGAGTAAAGTGGAGTGGAGTGGAGTGGAGAGGAGTGGAGTGGAGTGGAGTGGAGAGGAGTGGAGTGGAGTGGAGTGGAGAGGTGTGTTGTTGAGTGGAGAGGAGTGGAGTGGAGTGGAGTAGAGTGGAGTGGAGTGGTGTGGAGTGGAGTGGAGTGGAGTGGAGTGGAGTGGTGTTGAGTGGAGTGGAGTGGAGTGCAGTGGAGTGGAGTGGAGTGGAGTGGAGTGGAGTGGAGTGGAGTGGAGTGGAGTGGAGAGGAGTAAAGTGGAGTGGAGTGGAGAGGAGTGGAGTGGAGTGGAGAGGAGTGGAGTGGAGTGGAGTGGAGTGGAGTGGAGTGGAGTGGAGTGGAGTGGAGTTGAGTGGAGTGTTGTTGAGTGGAGAGGAGTAAAGTGGAGTGGAGTGGAGAGGAGTGGAGTGGAGTGGAGTGGAGTGGAGTGGAGTGGAGTGGAGTGGAGTGGAGAGGAGTGGAGTGGAGTGGAGTGGAGTAGAGTGGAGGAGAGTGGTGTTGAGTGGAGAGGAGTGGAGAGGAGTGGAGAAGAGTGGAGTGGAGTGGAGTGGAGTGGAGTCGACTGGAGTGGAGTGGTGTTGAGCGGAGAGGAGTGGAGTGGAGTGGAGTGGAGTGGAGTGGAGTGGAGTGGAGTGGAGTGGAGTGGAGTGGAGTGGAGTGGAGTGGAGTGGAGAGGAGTAAAGTGGA
Source organism: Oreortyx pictus (assembly GCA_036925125.1). Classification (NCBI taxonomy): domain Eukaryota; kingdom Metazoa; phylum Chordata; class Aves; order Galliformes; family Odontophoridae; genus Oreortyx; species Oreortyx pictus. The sequence continues at coordinate 26,283 of JAUPFR010000267.1, read as the reverse complement.
GTGGAGTGGAGAGGAGTGGAGTGGAGTGGAGAGGAGTGGAGTGGAGTGGAGTGGAGTGGAGTGGAGTGGAGTGGAGTGGAGTGGAGTGGAGTGGAGTGGAGTGGAGTGGAGTGGAGTGGAGTGGAGTGGAGTGGAGTTGAGTGGAGTGGTGTTGAGTGGAGAGGAGTAAAGTGGAGTGGAGTGGAGAGGAGTGGAGTGGAGTGGAGTGGAGTGGAGTGGAGTGGAGTGGAGAGGAGTGGAGTGGAGTGGAGTGGAGTAGAGTGGAGGAGAGTGGTGTTGAGTGGAGAGGAGTGGAGAGGAGTGGAGAAGAGTGGAGTGGAGTGGAGTGGAGTGGAGTCGACTGGAGTGGAGTGGTGTTGAGCGGAGAGGAGTGGAGTGGAGTGGAGTGGAGTGGAGTGGAGTGGAGTGGTGTTGAGTGGAGAGGAGTAATGTGGAGTGGAGTGGAGTGGAGTGGAGTGGAGAGGTGTGGTGTTGAGTGGAGAGGAGTGGAGTGGAGTGGAGTAGAGTGGAGTGGAGTGGAGTGGAGTGGAGTGGAGTGGAGTGGAGTGGAGTGGAGTGGAGTGGAGTGGAGTGGAGTGGAGAGGTGTGGTGTTGAGTGGAGAGGAGTGGAGTGGAGTGGAGTAGAGTGGAGTGGAGTGGAGTGGAGTGGAGTGGAGTGGAGTGGAGTGGAGTGGAGAGGTGTGGTGTTGAGTGGAGAGGAGTGGAGTGGAGTGGAGTAGAGTGGAGTGGAGTGGAGTGGAGTGGAGTGGAGTGGAGTGGAGTGGAGTGGAGTGGTGTTGAGTGGAGTGGAGTGGAGTGGAGTGGAGTGGAGTGGTGTGGAGTGGAGTGGAGTGGAGTGGAGTGGAGTGGTGTTGAGTGGAGTGGAGTGGAGTGGAGTGGAGTGGAGTGGAGTGGAGTGGAGTGGAGTGGAGTGGAGTGGAGTAGAGTGGAGTGGTGTTGAGTGGAGAGGAGTAAAGTGGAGTGGAGTGGAGAGGAGTGGAGTGGAGTGGAGTAGAGTGGAGTGGAGTGGTGTGGAGTGGAGTGGAGTGGAGTGGAGTGGAGTGGTGTTGAGTGGAGTGCAGTGGAGTGCAGTGGAGTGGAGTGGAGTGGAGTGGAGTGGAGTGGAGTGGAGTGGAGTGGAGAGGAGTAAAGTGGAGTGGAGTGGAGAGGAGTGGAGTGGAGTGGAGAGGAGTGGAGTGGAGTGGAGTGGAGTGGAGTGGAGTGGAGTGGAGTGGAGTGGAGTGGAGTGGAGTGGAGTGGAGTTGAGTGGAGTGTTGTTGAGTGGAGAGGAGTAAAGTGGAGTGGAGTGGAGAGGAGTGGAGTGGAGTGGAGTGGAGTGGAGTGGAGTGGAGAGGAGTGGAGTGGAGTGGAGTGGAGTAGAGTGGAGGAGAGTGGTGTTGAGTGGAGAGGAGTGGAGAGGAGTGGAGAAGAGTGGAGTGGAGTGGAGTGGAGTGGAGTCGACTGGAGTGGAGTGGTGTTGAGCGGAGAGGAGTGGAGTGGAGTGGAGTGGAGTGGAGTGGAGTGGTGTTGAGTGGAGAGGAGTAATGTGGAGTGGAGTGGAGTGGAGAGGTGTGGTGTTGAGTGGAGAGGAGTGGAGTGGAGTGGAGTAGAGTGGAGTGGAGTGGAGTGGAGTGGAGTGGAGTGGAGTGGAGTGGAGTGGAGTGGAGTGGAGTGGAGTGGAGTGGAGTGGTGTTGAGTGGAGAGGAGTGGAGTGGAGTGGAGTGGAGTGGAGTGGAGTGGAGTGGAGTGGTGTGGAGTGGAGTGGAGTGGAGTGGTGTTGAGTGGAGTGGAGTGGAGTGGAGTGGAGTGGAGTGGAGTGGAGTGGAGTGGAGTGGAGTGGAGTGGAGTGGAGAGGAGTAAAGTGGAGTGGAGTGGAGAGGAGTGGAGTGGAGTGGAGAGGAGTGGAGCGGAGTGGAGTAGAGTGGAGGAGAGTGGTGTTGAGTGGAGAGGAGTGGAGAGGAGTGGAGAAGAGTGGAGTGGTGTTGAGTGGAGAGGAGTGGAGTGGAGTGGAGTGGAGTGGTGTTGAGTGGAGTGGAGTGGAGTGGAGTGGAGTGGAGTGGAGTGGAGAGGAGTGGAGAGGAGTGGAGTGGAGTGGAGAGGAGTGGAGTGGAGTGGAGTAGAGTGGAGTGGAGTGGAGTGGAGTGGAGTGGAGTGGAGTGGAGAGGTGTGGTGTTGAGTGGAGAGGAGTGGAGTGGAGTGGAGTAGAGTGGAGTGGAGTGGAGTGGAGTGGAGTGGAGTGGAGTGGAGTGGAGTGGAGTGGAGTGGAGTGGTGTTGAGTGGAGAGGAGTGGAGTGGAGTGGAGTGGAGTGGAGTGGAGTGGAGTGGTGTGGAGTGGAGTGGAGTGGAGTGGAGTGGAGTGGAGTGGAGTGGAGTGGAGTGGAGTGGAGTGGAGTGGAGTGGTGTTGAGTGGAGAGGAGTAAAGTGGAGTGGAGTGGAGAGGAGTGGAGTGGAGTGGAGTGGAGTGGAGTGGAGTGGAGTGGAGTGGAGAGGAGTGGAGTGGAGTGGAGTGGAGTAGAGTGGAGGAGAGTGGTGTTGAGTGGAGAGGAGTGGAGAGGAGTGGAGAAGAGTGGAGTGGAGTGGAGTGGAGTGGAGTCGACTGGAGTGGAGTGGTGTTGAGCGGAGAGGAGTGGAGTGGAGTGGAGTGGAGTGGAGTGGAGTGGTGTTGAGTGGAGAGGAGTAATCTGGAGTGGAGTGGAGTGGAGAGGTGTGGTGTTGAGTGGAGAGGAGTGGAGTGGAGTGGAGTAGAGTGGAGTGGAGTGGAGTGGAGTGGAGTGGAGTGGAGTGGAGTGGAGTGGAGTGGTGTTGAGTGGAGAGGAGTGGAGTGGAGTGGAGATGAGTGGAGTGGAGTGGAGTAGAGTGGAGGAGAGTGGTGTTGAGTGGAGAGGAGTGGAGAGGAGTAGAGAAGAGTGGAGTGGAGTGGAGTGGAGTGGAGTGGAGTGGAGTCGACTGGAGTGGAGTGGAGTGGAGTGGAGAGGTGTGGTGTTGAGTGGAGAGGAGTGGAGTGGAGTGGAGTGGAGTGGAGTGGAGTGGAGTGGAGTGGAGTGGAGTGGAGTGGAGTGGAGTGGAGAGGTGTGGTGTTGAGTGGAGAGGAGTGGAGTGGAGTGGAGTAGAGTGGAGTGGAGTGGAGTGGAGTGGAGTGGAGTGGAGTGGAGTGGAGTGGAGTGGAGTGGAGTGGTGTTGAGTGGAGAGGAGTGGAGTGGAGTGGAGTAGAGTGGAGTGGAGTGGTGTGGAGTGGAGTGGAGTGGAGTGGAGTGGAGTGGTGTTGAGTGGAGTGGAGTGGAGTGCAGTGGAGTGGAGTGGAGTGGAGTGGAGTGGAGTGGAGTGGAGTGGAGTGGAGTGGAGTGGAGTGGAGTGGAGAGGAGTAAAGTGGAGTGGAGTGGAGAGGAGTGGAGTGGAGTGGAGAGGAGTGGAGTGGAGTGGAGTGGAGTGGAGTGGAGTGGAGTGGAGTGGAGTGGAGTGGAGTGGAGTTGAGTGGAGTGGTGTTGAGTGGAGAGGAGTAAAGTGGAGTGGAGTGGAGAGGAGTGGAGTGGAGTGGAGTGGAGTGGAGTGGAGTGGAGAGGAGTGGAGTGGAGTGGAGTGGAGTAGAGTGGAGGAGAGTGGTGTTGAGTGGAGAGGAGTGGAGAGGAGTGGAGAAGAGTGGAGTGGAGTGGAGTGGAGTGGAGTCGACTGGAGTGGAGTGGTGTTGAGCGGAGAGGAGTGCAGTGGAGTGGAGTGGAGTGGAGTGGAGTGGAGTGGAGTGGAGTGGAGTGGAGTGGAGAGGAGTAAAGTGGAGTGGAGTGGAGAGGAGTGGAGTGGAGTGGAGAGGAGTGGAGTGGAGTGGAGTGGAGTGGAGTGGAGTGGAGTGGAGTGGAGTGGAGTGGAGTGGAGTGGAGTGGAGTGGAGTGGAGTTGAGTGGAGTGGTGTTGAGTGGAGAGGAGTAAAGTGGAGTGGAGTGGAGAGGAGTGGAGTGGAGTGGAGTGGAGTGGAGTGGAGTGGAGTGGAGAGGAGTGGAGTGGAGTGGAGTGGAGTAGAGTGGAGGAGAGTGGTGTTGAGTGGAGAGGAGTGGAGAGGAGTGGAGAAGAGTGGAGTGGAGTGGAGTGGAGTGGAGTCGACTGGAGTGGAGTGGTGTTGAGCGGAGAGGAGTGGAGTGGAGTGGAGTGGAGTGGAGTGGAGTGGAGTGGTGTTGAGTGGAGAGGAGTAATGTGGAGTGGAGTGGAGTGGAGTGGAGTGGAGAGGTGTGGTGTTGAGTGGAGAGGAGTGGAGTGGAGTGGAGTAGAGTGGAGTGGAGTGGAGTGGAGTGGAGTGGAGTGGAGTGGAGTGGAGTGGAGTGGAGTGGAGTGGAGTGGAGTGGAGTGGAGTGGAGAGGTGTGGTGTTGAGTGGAGAGGAGTGGAGTGGAGTGGAGTAGAGTGGAGTGGAGTGGAGTGGAGTGGAGTGGAGTGGAGTGGAGTGGAGTGGAGTGGAGTGGAGAGGTGTGGTGTTGAGTGGAGAGGAGTGGAGTGGAGTGGAGTAGAGTGGAGTGGAGTGGAGTGGAGTGGAGTGGAGTGGAGTGGAGTGGAGTGGAGTGGAGTGGTGTTGAGTGGAGTGGAGTGGAGTGGAGTGGAGTGGAGTGGTGTGGAGTGGAGTGGAGTGGAGTGGTGTTGAGTGGAGTGGAGTGGAGTGGAGTGGAGTGGAGTGGAGTGGAGTGGAGTGGAGTGGAGTGGAGTGGAGTGGAGTAGAGTGGAGTGGTGTTGAGTGGAGAGGAGTAAAGTGGAGTGGAGTGGAGAGGAGTGGAGTGGAGTGGAGTAGAGTGGAGTGGAGTGGTGTGGAGTGGAGTGGAGTGGAGTGGAGTGGAGTGGTGTTGAGTGGAGTGCAGTGGAGTGCAGTGGAGTGGAGTGGAGTGGAGTGGAGTGGAGTGGAGTGGAGTGGAGAGGAGTAAAGTGGAGAGGAGTGGAGAAGAGTGGAGTGGAGTGGAGTGGAGTGGAGTCGACTGGAGTGGAGTGGTGTTGAGCGGAGAGGAGTGGAGTGGAGTGGAGTGGAGTGGAGTGGAGTGGAGTGGTGTTGAGTGGAGAGGAGTAATGTGGAGTGGAGTGGAGTGGAGTGGAGTGGAGAGGTGTGGTGTTGAGTGGAGAGGAGTGGAGTGGAGTGGAGTAGAGTGGAGTGGAGTGGAGTGGAGTGGAGTGGAGTGGAGTGGAGTGGAGTGGAGTGGAGTGGAGTGGAGTGGAGTGGAGTGGAGTGGAGTGGAGTGGAGAGGTGTGGTGTTGAGTGGAGAGGAGTGGAGTGGAGTGGAGTAGAGTGGAGTGGAGTGGAGTGGAGTGGAGTGGAGTGGAGTGGAGTGGAGTGGAGTGGAGTGGAGAGGTGTGGTGTTGAGTGGAGAGGAGTGGAGTGGAGTGGAGTAGAGTGGAGTGGAGTGGAGTGGAGTGGAGTGGAGTGGAGTGGAGTGGAGTGGAGTGGAGTGGTGTTGAGTGGAGTGGAGTGGAGTGGAGTGGAGTGGAGTGGTGTGGAGTGGAGTGGAGTGGAGTGGTGTTGAGTGGAGTGGAGTGGAGTGGAGTGGAGTGGAGTGGAGTGGAGTGGAGTGGAGTGGAGTGGAGTGGAGTGGAGTGGAGTAGAGTGGAGTGGTGTTGAGTGGAGAGGAGTAAAGTGGAGTGGAGTGGAGAGGAGTGGAGTGGAGTGGAGTAGAGTGGAGTGGAGTGGTGTGGAGTGGAGTGGAGTGGAGTGGAGTGGAGTGGTGTTGAGTGGAGTGCAGTGGAGTGCAGTGGAGTGGAGTGGAGTGGAGTGGAGTGGAGTGGAGTGGAGTGGAGAGGAGTAAAGTGGAGTGGAGTGGAGAGGAGTGGAGTGGAGTGGAGAGGAGTGGAGTGGAGTGGAGTGGAGTGGAGTGGAGTGGAGTGGAGTGGAGTGGAGTGGAGTGGAGTGGAGTTGAGTGGAGTGTTGTTGAGTGGAGAGGAGTAAAGTGGAGTGGAGTGGAGAGGAGTGGAGTGGAGTGGAGTGGAGTGGAGTGGAGTGGAGAGGAGTGGAGTGGAGTGGAGTGGAGTAGAGTGGAGGAGAGTGGTGTTGAGTGGAGAGGAGTGGAGAGGAGTGGAGAAGAGTGGAGTGGAGTGGAGTGGAGTGGAGTCGACTGGAGTGGAGTGGTGTTGAGCGGAGAGGAGTGGAGTGGAGTGGAGTGGAGTGGAGTGGAGTGGTGTTGAGTGGAGAGGAGTAATGTGGAGTGGAGTGGAGTGGAGAGGTGTGGTGTTGAGTGGAGAGGAGTGGAGTGGAGTGGAGTAGAGTGGAGTGGAGTGGAGTGGAGTGGAGTGGAGTGGAGTGGAGTGGAGTGGAGTGGAGTGGTGTTGAGTGGAGAGGAGTGGAGTGGAGTGGAGTGGAGTGGAGTGGAGTGGAGTGGAGTGGAGTGGTGTGGAGTGGAGTGGAGTGGAGTGGTGTTGAGTGGAGTGGAGTGGAGTGGAGTGGAGTGGAGTGGAGTGGAGTGGAGTGGAGTGGAGTGGAGTGGAGAGGAGTAAAGTGGAGTGGAGTGGAGAGGAGTGGAGTGGAGTGGAGAGGAGTGGAGCGGAGTGGAGTAGAGTGGAGGAGAGTGGTGTTGAGTGGAGAGGAGTGGAGAGGAGTGGAGAAGAGTGGAGTGGTGTTGAGTGGAGAGGAGTGGAGTGGAGTGGAGTGGAGTGGTGTTGAGTGGAGTGGAGTGGAGTGGAGTGGAGTGGAGTGGAGTGGAGTGGAGAGGAGTGGAGAGGAGTGGAGTGGAGTGGAGAGGAGTGGAGTGGAGTGGAGTAGAGTGGAGTGGAGTGGAGTGGAGTGGAGTGGAGTGGAGTGGAGAGGTGTGGTGTTGAGTGGAGAGGAGTGGAGTGGAGTGGAGTAGAGTGGAGTGGAGTGGAGTGGAGTGGAGTGGAGTGGAGTGGAGTGGAGTGGAGTGGTGTTGAGTGGAGAGGAGTGGAGTGGAGTGGAGTGGAGTGGAGTGGAGTGGAGTGGTGTGGAGTGGAGTGGAGTGGAGTGGAGTGGAGTGGAGTGGAGTGGAGTGGAGTGGAGTGGAGTGGAGTGGAGTGGAGTGGTGTTGAGTGGAGAGGAGTAAAGTGGAGTGGAGTGGAGAGGAGTGGAGTGGAGTGGAGTGGAGTGGAGTGGAGTGGAGTGGAGTGGAGAGGAGTGGAGTGGAGTGGAGTGGAGTAGAGTGGAGGAGAGTGGTGTTGAGTGGAGAGGAGTGGAGAGGAGTGGAGAAGAGTGGAGTGGAGTGGAGTGGAGTGGAGTCGACTGGAGTGGAGTGGTGTTGAGCGGAGAGGAGTGGAGTGGAGTGGAGTGGAGTGGAGTGGAGTGGTGTTGAGTGGAGAGGAGTAATCTGGAGTGGAGTGGAGTGGAGAGGTGTGGTGTTGAGTGGAGAGGAGTGGAGTGGAGTGGAGTAGAGTGGAGTGGAGTGGAGTGGAGTGGAGTGGAGTGGAGTGGAGTGGAGTGGTGTTGAGTGGAGAGGAGTGGAGTGGAGTGGAGTGGAGTGGAGTGGAGTGGAGTGGAGTGGAGTGGAGTGGAGTGGAGTGGTGTGGAGTGGAGTGGAGTGGAGTGGTGTTGAGTGGAGTGGAGTGGAGTGGAGTGGAGTGGAGTGGAGTGGAGTGGAGTGGAGTGGAGTGGAGTGGAGTGGAGAGGAGTAAAGTGGAGTGGAGTGGAGAGGAGTGGAGTGGAGTGGAGAGGAGTGGAGCGGAGTGGAGTAGAGTGGAGGAGAGTGGTGTTGAGTGGAGAGGAGTGGAGAGGAGTGGAGAAGAGTGGAGTGGTGTTGAGTGGAGAGGAGTGGAGTGGAGTGGAGTGGAGTGGTGTTGAGTGGAGTGGAGTGGAGTGGAGTGGAGTGGAGTGGAGTGGAGTGGAGTGGAGTGGAGTGGAGTGGAGAGGAGTGGAGAGGAGTGGAGTGGAGTGGAGAGGAGTGGAGTGGAGTGGAGTAGAGTGGAGGAGAGTGGTTTTGAGTGGAGAGGAGTGGAGAGGAGTGGAGAAGAGTGGAGTGGAGTGGAGTGGAGTGGAGTGGAGTGGAGTGGAGTGGAGTGGAGTGGTGTTGAGCGGAGAGGAGTGGAGTGGAGTGGAGTGGAGTGGAGTGGTGTTGAGCGGAGAGGAGTGGAGTGGAGTGGAGTGGAGTGGAGTGGAGTGGAGTGGTGTGGAGTGGAGTGGAGTGGTGTTGAGTGGAGTGGAGTGGAGTGGAGTGGAGTGGAGTGGAGTGGAGTGGAGTGGAGTGGAGTGGAGTGGAGTGGAGTGGAGAGGAGTAAAGTGGAGTGGAGTGGAGAGGAGTGGAGTGGAGTGGAGAGGAGTGGAGTGGAGTGGAGTAGAGAGGAGGAGAGTGGTGTTGAGTGGAGAGGAGTGGAGAGGAGTGGAGAAGAGTGGAGTGGTGTTGAGTGGAGAGGAGTGGAGTGGAGTGGAGTGGAGTGGTGTGGAGTGGAGTGGAGTGGAGTGGTGTTGAGTGGAGTGGAGTGGAGTGGAGTGGAGTGGAGTGGAGTGGAGTGGAGTGGAGTGGAGAGGAGTAAAGTGGAGTGGAGAGGAGAGGAGTGGAGTGGAGTGGAGAGGAGTGGAGTGGAGTGGAGTAGAGAGGAGGAGAGTGGTGTTGAGTGGAGAGGAGTGGAGAGGAGTGGAGAAGAGTGGAGTGGTGTTGAGTGGAGAGGAGTGGAGTGGAGTGGAGTGGAGTGGTGTTGAGTGGAGTGGAGTGGAGTGGAGTGGAGTGGAGTGGAGTGGAGTGGAGTGGAGTGGAGTGGAGAGGAGTGGAGTGGAGTGGAGAGGAGTGGAGTGGAGTGGAGTAGAGTGGAGGAGAGTGGTGTTGAGTGGAGAGGAGTGGAGAAGAGTGAGTGGAGTGGAGTGGAGTGGACTGGAGTGGAGTGGTGTTGAGCGGAGAGGAGTGGAGTGGAGTGGAGTGGAGTGGAGTGGTGTTGAGTGGAGAGGAGTAATGTGGAGTTGAGTGGAGTGGAGTGGAGTGGAGTGGAGTGGAGTGGAGTGGAGAGGTGTGGTGTTTAGTGGAGAGGAGTGGAGTGGAGTGGAGTAGAGTGGAGTGGAGTGGAGTGGAGTGGACTGGAGTGGAGTGGTGTTGACTGGAGAGGAGTGGAGTGGAGTTGAGTAGAGTGGAGTGGAGTGGTGTTGAGTGGAGAGGAGTAATGTGGAGTGGAGTGGAGTGGAGTGGAGTGAGTGGAGTGGAGTGGAGTGGAGTGGAGTGGAGTAGAGTTGAGTGGAGTGGAGTGGAGTGGAGTGGAGTGGAGTGGAGTGGAGTGGAGTGGAGTGGAGTGGAGTGGAGTGGAGTGGAGTTGAGTGGAGTGGAGTGGAGTTGAGTGGAGAGGAGTGCAGTGGAGTGGAGAGGTGTGGTGTTGAGTGGAGAGGAGTGGAGTGGAGTGGAGTAGAGTGGAGTGGAGTGGTGTTGAGTGGAGAGGAGTAAAGGTGGAGTGGAGTGGAGTGGAGAGGAGTGGAGTGGAGTGGAGTGGAGAGGAGTGGAGTGGAGTGGAGTGGAGAGGTGTGTTGTTGAGTGGAGAGGAGTGGAGTGGAGTGGAGTGGAGTGGTGTTGAGTGGAGATGAGTGGAGAGGAGTGGAGAAGAGTGGAGTGGACTGGAGTGGACTGGAGTGGACTGGAGGGGAGTGGTGTTGAGTGGAGAGGAGTGGAGTGGAGTGGAGTGGAGTGGAGTGGTGTTGAGTGGAGTGGAGTGGAGTGGAGAAGAGTGTAGTGGAGTGGAGTGGACTGGAGTGGACTGGAGAGGTGTGGTGTTGAGTGAGAGGAGTGGAGTGGAGTGGAGTGGAGTAGAGTGGAGTGGAGTGGAGTGGAGTGGAGTTGATTGGAGAGGCGTGGAGTGGAGTGAGAGGTGTGGTGTTGAGTGGAGAGGAGTGGAGTGGAGTGGAGTAGTGTGGAGTTGAGTGGTGTTGAGTGGAGAGGAGTAAAGTGGAGTGGAGTGGAGTGAGAGTGGAGAAGAGTGGAGTGGAGTGGAGTGGAGAGGAGTGGAGTGGAGTGGAGTGGAGAGGTGTGTTGTTGAGTGGAGAGGAGTGGAGTGGAGTGGAGTAGAGTGGAGTGGAGTGGTGTTGAGTGGAGATGAGTGGAGAGGAGTGGAGAAGAGTGGAGTGGACTGGAGTGGACTGGAGTGGACTGGAGGGGAGTGGTGTTGAGTGGAGAGGAGTGGAGTGGAGTGGAGTGGAGTGGAGTGGTGTTGAGTGGAGTGGAGTGGAGTGGAGAAGAGTGTAGTGGAGTGGAGTGGACTGGAGTGGACTGGAGAGGTGTGGTGTTGAGTGGAGAGGAGTGGAGTGGAGTGGAGTGGAGTAGAGTGGAGTGGAGTGGAGTGGAGTGGAGTTGATTGGAGAGGCGTGGAGTGGAGTGGAGAGGTGTGGTGTTGAGTGGAGAGGAGTGGAGTGGAGTGGAGTAGAGTGGAGTTGAGTGGTGTTGAGTGGAGAGGAGTAAAGTGGAGTCGGAGAAGAGTGGAGTGGACTGGAGTGGACTGGAGTGGAGTGGAGAGGTGTGTGTTGAGTGAGAGGGAGTGGAGTGGAGTGGAGTGGAGTGGAGTGGTGTTGAGTGGAGAGGAGTGGAGAGGAGTGGAGAAGAGTGGAGTGGACTGGAGTGGAGTGGTGTTGAGTGGAGAGGAGTGGAGTTGAGTGGAGTGGAGTGGAGTGGTGTTGAGTGGAGTGGAGTGGAGTGGAGAAGAGTGTAGTGGAGTGGAGTGGACTGGAGTGGAGAAGAGTGGAGTGGTGTTGAGTGGAGAGGAGTGGAGTGGAGTGGAGTGCAGTAGAGTGGAGTGGAGTGGTGTTGAGTGGAGAGGAGTGGAGTGGAGTAGAGTGGAGGAGAGTGGTGTTGAGTGGAGAGGAGTGGAGAGGAGTGGAAAAGAGTGGAGTGGAGTGGAGTGGAGTGGAGTGGAGTGGAGTGGAGTGGAGTGGAGTGGACTGGAGTGGAGTGGTGTTGAGCGGAGAGGAGTGGAGTGGAGTGGAGTGGAGTGGTGTTGAGTGGAGAGGAGTCATGTGGAGTGGAGTGGAGTGGAGTGGAGTGGAGTGGAGTGGAGTGGAGTGGAGTGGAGTGGATTGGAGTGGAGTGGAGAGGTGTGGTGTTGAGTGGAGAGGAGTGGAGTGGAGTGGAGTGGAGTGGAGTGGAGTGGAGTGGAGTGGAGTGGAGTGGAGTGGAGTGGAGTGGTGTTGAGTGGAGAGGAGAGGAGTGGAGTGGAGTAGAGTGGAGTGGAGTGGTGTTGAGTGGAGAGGAGTAATGTGGAGTGGAGTGGAGTGGAGTGGAGTGGAGTGGAGTGGAGTGGAGTGGAGAGGAGTGGAGTGGAGTGGAGAGGAGTGGAGAGGAGTGGAGTGGAGTGGAGTAGAGTGGAGGAGAGTGGTGTTGAGTGGAGAGGAGTGGAGAGGAGTGGAGAAGAGTGGAGTGGAGTGGAGTGGAGTGGACTGGAGTGGAGTGGTGTTGAGCGGAGAGGAGTGGAGTGGAGTGGAGTGGAGTGGAGTGGTGTTGAGTGGAGTGGAGTGAGTGGAGTGGAGTGGAGTGGAGTGGAGTGGAGTGGAGTGGAGTGGAGTGGAGTGGAGAGGAGTAAAGTGGAGTGGAGTGGAGAGGAGTGGAGTGGAGTGGAGAGGAGTGGAGTGGAGTGGAGTATAGAGGAGGAGAGTGGTGTTGAGTGGAGAGGAGTGGAGAGGAGTGGAGAAGAGTGGAGTGGTGTTGAGTGGAGAGGAGTGGAGTGGAGTGGAGTGGAGTGGTGTGGAGTGGAGTGGAGTGGAGTGGTGTTGAGTGGAGTGGAGTGGAGTGGAGTGGAGTGGAGTGGAGAGGAGTAAAGTGGAGTGGAGAGGAGAGGAGTGGAGTGGAGTGGAGAGGAGTGGAGTGGAGTGGAGTAGAGAGGAGGAGAGTGGTGTTGAGTGGAGAGGAGTGGAGAGGAGTGGAGAAGAGTGGAGTGGTGTTGAGTGGAGAGGAGTGGAGTGGAGTGGAGTGGAGTGGTGTTGAGTGGAGTGGAGTGGAGTGGAGTGGAGTGGAGTGGAGTGGAGTGGAGTGGAGTGGAGTGGAGAGGAGTGGAGTGGAGTGGAGAGGAGTGGAGTGGAGTGGAGTAGAGTGGAGGAGAGTGGTGTTGAGTGGAGAGGAGTGGAGAGGAGTGGAGAAGAGTGGATTGGAGTGGAGATGAGTGGACTGGAGTGGAGTGGTGTTGAGCGGAGAGGAGTGGAGTGGAGTGGAGTGGAGTGGAGTGGAGTGGAGAGGAGTGGAGTGGAGTGGAGAGGAGTGGAGTGGAGTGGAGTAGAGTGGAGGAGAGTGGTGTTGAGTGGAGAGGAGTGGAGAGGAGTGGAGAAGAGTGGAGTGGAGTGGAGTGGAGTGGACTGGAGTGGAGTGGTGTTGAGCGGAGAGGAGTGGAGTGGAGTGGAGTGGAGTGGAGTGGTGTTGAGTGGAGTGGAGTGGAGTGGAGTGGAGAGGAGTAAAGTGGAGTGGAGTGGAGAGGAGTGGAGTGGAGTGGAGAGGAGTGGAGTGGAGTGGAGTATAGAGGAGGAGAGTGGTGTTGAGTGGAGAGGAGTGGAGAGGAGTGGAGAAGAGTGGAGTGGTGTTGAGTGGAGAGGAGTGGAGTGGAGTGGAGTGGAGTGGAGTGGTGTGGAGTGGAGTGGAGTGGAGTGGTGTTGAGTGGAGTGGAGTGGAGTGGAGTGGAGTGGAGTGGAGTGGAGTGGAGTGGAGTGGAGTGGAGTGGAGAGGAGTAAAGTGGAGTGGAGAGGAGAGGAGTGGAGTGGAGTGGAGAGGAGTGGAGTGGAGTGGAGTAGAGAGGAGGAGAGTGGTGTTGAGTGGAGAGGAGTGGAGAGGAGTGGAGAAGAGTGGAGTAGTGTTGAGTGGAGAGGAGTGGAGTGGAGTGGAGTGGAGTGGTGTTGAGTGGAGTGGAGTGGAGTGGAGTGGAGTGGAGTGGAGTGGAGTGGAGTGGAGTGGTGTTGAGTGGAGTGGAGTGGAGTGGAGTGGAGTGGAGTGGAGTGGAGTGGAGTGGAGTGGAGTGGAGTGGAGTGGAGTGGAGTGGAGTGGAGTGGAGAGGAGTGGAGTGGAGTGGAGAGGAGTGGAGTGGAGTGGAGTAGAGTGGAGGAGAGTGGTGTTGAGTGGAGAGGAGTGGAGAAGAGTGGAGTGGAGTGGAGTGGACTGGAGTGGAGTGGTGTTGAGCGGAGAGGAGTGGAGTGGAGTGGAGTGGAGTGGAGTGGAGTGGTGTTGAGTGGAGAGGAGTAATGTGGAGTGGAGTGGAGTGGAGTGGAGTGGAGTGGAGTGGAGTGGAGAGGTGTGGTGTTTAGTGGAGAGGAGTGGAGTGGAGTGGAGTAGAGTGGAGTGGAGTGGAGTGGAGTGGACTGGAGTGGAGTGGTGTTGAGTGGAGAGGAGTGGAGTGGAGTTGAGTAGAGTGGAGTGGAGTGGTGTTGAGTGGAGAGGAGTAATGTGGAGTGGAGTGGAGTGGAGTGGAGTGGAGTGGAGTTGAGTGGAGTGGAGTGGAGTAGAGTTGAGTGGAGTGGAGTGGAGTGGAGTGGAGTGGAGTGGAGTGGAGTGGAGTGGAGTGGAGTGGAGTAGAGTGGAGAGGAGTGCAGTGGAGTGGAGAGGTGTGGTGTTGAGTGGAGAGGAGTGGAGTGGAGTGGAGTAGAGTGGAGTGGAGTGGTGTTGAGTGGAGAGGAGTAAAGTGGAGTGGAGTGGAGTGGAGTGGAGAGGAGTGGAGTGGAGTGGAGTGGAGAGGAGTGGAGTGGAGTGGAGTGGAGAGGTGTGTTGTTGAGTGGAGAGGAGTGGAGTGGAGTGGAGTAGAGTGGAGTGGAGTGGTGTTGAGCTGAGAGGAGTGGAGAGGAGTTGAGAAGAGTGGAGTGGAGTAGAGTGGAGTGGAGTGGAGTGGAGTGGAGTGGAGTGGAGTGGAGTGGAGTGGACTGGAGTGGAGTGGAGTGGTGTTGAGTGGAGAGGAGTGGAGTGGAGTGGAGTAGAGTGGAGTGGAGTGGTGTTGAGTGGAGAGGAGTAATGTGGAGTGGAGTGGAGTGGAGTGGAGTGGAGTGGAGTGGAGTGGAGTGGAGTGGAGTGGAGTGGAGTGGAGTAGAGTGGAGTGGAGTGGAGTGGAGTGGAGTGGAGTGGAGTGGAGTGGAGTTGATTGGAGAGGCGTGGAGTGGAGTGGAGAGGTGTGGTGTTGAGTGGAGAGGAGTGGAGTGGAGTGGAGTAGAGTGGAGTTGAGTGGTGTTGAGTGGAGAGGAGTGGAGAGGAGTGGAGAAGAGTGGAGTGGACTGGAGTGGACTGGAGTGGACTGGAGGGGAGTGGTGTTGAGTGGAGAGGAGTGGAGTGGAGTGGAGTGGAGTGGAGTGGTGTTGAGTGGAGTGGAGTGGAGTGGAGAAGAGTGTAGTGGAGTGGAGTGGACTGGAGTGGACTGGAGAGGTGTGGTGTTGAGTGGAGAGGAGTGGAGTGGAGTGGAGTGGAGTAGAGTGGAGTGGAGTTGAGTGGAGTGGAGTTGATTGGAGAGGCGTGGAGTGGAGTGGAGAGGTGTGGTGCTGAGTGGAGAGGAGTGGAGTGGAGTGGAGTAGAGTGGAGTTGAGTGGTGTTGAGTGGAGAGGAGTAAAGTGGAGTGGAGTGGAGTGGAGTGGAGTGGAGAGGAGTGGAGTGGAGTGGAGTGGAGAGGTGTGTTGTTGAGTGGAGAGGAGTGGAGTGGAGTGGAGTGGAGTGGAGTGGAGTGGAGTGGAGTGGTGTTGAGTGGAGAGGAGCTGAGAGGAGTGGAGAAGAGTGGAGTGGACTGGAGTGGAGTGGTGTTGAGTGGAGAGGAGTGGAGTTGAGTGGAGTGGAGTGGAGTGGTGTTGAGTGGAGTGGAGTGGAGTGGAGAAGAGTGTAGTGGAGTGGAGTGGACTGGAGTGGAGAAGAGTGGAGTGGTGTTGAGTGGAGAGGAGTGGAGTGGAGTGGAGTGCAGTAGAGTGGAGTGGAGTGGTGTTGAGTGGAGAGGAGTGGAGAGGAGTGGAAAAGAGTGGAGTGGAGTGGAGTGGAGTGGAGTGGAGTGGAGTGGAGTGGAGTGGAGTGGAGTGGAGTGGTGTTGAGCGGAGAGGAGTTCAGTGGAGTGGAGTGGAGTGGTGTTGAGTGGAGAGGAGTCATGTGGAGTGGAGTGGAGTGGAGTGGAGTGGAGTGGAGTGGAGTGGAGTGGAGTGGATTGGAGTGGAGTGGAGAGGTGTGGTGTTGAGTGGAGAGGAGTGGAGTGGAGTGGAGTAGAGTGGAGTGGAGTGGAGTGGAGTGGAGTGGAGTGGAGTGGAGTGGAGTGGACTGGAGTGGAGTGGTGTTGAGTGGAGAGGAGTGGAGTGGAGTGGAGTAGAGTGGAGTGGAGTGGTGTTGAGTGGAGAGGAGTAATGTGGAGTGGAGTGGAGTGGAGTGGAGTGGAGTGGAGTGGAGTGGAGTGGAGTAGAGTTGAGTGGAGTGGAGTTGAGTGGAGTGGAGTGGAGTGGAGTGGAGTGGAGAGGTGTGGTGTTGAGTGGAGAGGAGTGGAGTGGAGTGGAGTGGAGTGGAGTGGAGTGGAGTGGAGTGGAGTGGACTGGAGTGGAGTGGACTGGAGTGGAGTGGTGTTGAGCGGAGAGGAGTGGAGTGGAGTGGAGTGGAGTGGTGTTGAGTGGAGAGGAGTCATGTGGAGTGGAGTGGAGTGGAGTGGAGTGGAGTGGAGTGGAGTGGAGTGGAGTGGAGTGGAGTGGAGTGGAGTGGATTGGAGTGGAGTGGAGAGGTGTGGTGTTGAGTGGAGAGGAGTGGAGTGGAGTGGAGTAGAGTGGAGTGGAGTGGAGTGGAGTGGAGTGGAGTGGAGTGGAGTGGAGTGGAGTGGTGTTGAGCGGAGAGGAGTGGAGTGGAGTGGAGTGGAGTGGAGTGGAGTGGTGTTGAGTGGAGAGGAGTCATGTGGAGTGGAGTGGAGTGGAGTGGAGTGGAGTGGAGTGGAGTGGAGTGGAGTGGAGTGGAGTGGAGTGGAGTGGAGTGGAGTGGAGTGGAGTGGAGTGGAGAGGTGTGGTGTTGAGTGGAGAGGAGTGGAGTGGAGTGGAGTAGAGTGGAGTGGAGTGGAGTGGAGTGGAGTGGAGTGGAGTGGAGTGGAGTGGAGTGGAGTGGAGTGGTGTTGAGTGGAGAGGAGTGGAGTGGAGTGGAGTAGAGTGGAATGGAGTGGTGTTGAGCGGAGAGGAGTAATGTGGAGTGGAGTGGAGTGGAGTGGAGTGGAGTGGAGTGGAGTAGAGTTGAGTGGAGTGGAGTGGAGTGGAGTTGAGTGGAGTGGAGTGGAGTGGAGTGGAGTGGAGTGGAGTGGAGTGGAGTGGAGTGGAGTGGAGTGGAGAGGTGTGGTGTTGAGTGGAGAGGAGTGGAGTGGAGTGGAGTAGAGTGGAGTGGAGTGGTGTTGAGTGGAGAGGAGTAAAGTGGAGTGGAGTGGAGTGGAGAGGAGTGGAGAAGAGTGTAGTGGAGTGGAGTGGACTGGAGTGGACTGGAGAGGTGTGGTGTTGAGTGGAGAGGAGTGGAGTGGAGTGGAGTCGAGTAGAGTGGAGTGGAGTGGAGTGGTGTTGAGTGGAGAGGAGTGGAGTGGAGTGGAGAGGAGTGGAGTGGTGTTGAGTGGAGAGGAGTGGAGAGGAGTGGAAAAGAGTGGAGTGGAGTGGAGTGGAGTGGAGTGGAGTGGAGTGGAGTGGAGTGGAGTGGAGTGGAGTGGAGTGGAGAGGTGTGGTGTTGAGTGGAGAGGAGTGGAGTGGAGTGGAGTAGAGTGGAGTGGAGTGGTGTTGAGTGGAGAGGAGTAAAGTGGAGTGGAGTGGAGTGGAGAGGAGTGGAGTGGAGTGGAGTGGAGAGGAGTGGAGTGGAGTGGAGTGGAGAGGTGTGTTGTTGAGTGGAGAGGAGTGGAGTGGAGTGGAGTAGATTGGAGTGGAGTGGTGTTGAGTGGAGAGGATTGGAGAGGAGTGGAGAAGAGTGGAGTGGACTGGAGTGGACTGGAGTGGACTGGAGTGGAGTGGTGTTGAGTGGAGAGGAGTGGAGTGGAGTGGAGTGGAGTGGAGTGGAGTGGAGTGGAGTGGTGTTGAGTGGAGTGGAGTGGAGTGGAGAAGAGTGTAGTGGAGTGGAGTGGACTGGAGTGGACTGGAGAGGTGTGGTGTTGAGTGGAGAGGAGTGCAGTGGAGTGGAGTGGAGTAGAGTGGAGTGGAGTGGTGTTGAGTGGAGAGGAGTGGAGTGGAGTGGAGTGGAGTGGAGAAGAGTGGAGTGGTGTTGAGAGGAGTGGAGTGGAGTGGAGTGGAGTGGAGTGGAGTGGAGTGGAGTGGAGTGGAGTGGAGTGGAGTGGAGAGGTGTGGTGTTGAGTGGAGAGGAGTGGAGTGGAGTGGAGAGGAGTGGAGTGGAGTGTAGTGGAGTGGAGAGGTGTGGTGTTGAGTGGAGAGGAGTGGAGTGGAGTGGAGTAGAGTGGAGTGGAGTGGTGTTGAGTGGAGACGAGTTAAGTGGAGTGGAGTGGAGTGGTGTTGAGTGGAGTGGAGTGGAGTGGAGAAGAGTGTAGTGGAGTGGAGTGGAGTGGAGTGGAGTGGAGAGGAGTAGAGTGGAGTGGAGTGGAGTGGAGTGGAGTGGAGAGGAGTAGAGTGGAGTGGAGTGGAGTGGAGTGGAGTGGAGTGGAGTGGAGTGGAGTGGAGTGGAGTGGAGTGGAGTGGAGTGGAGAGGAGTAGAGTGGAGTGGAGTGGAGTGGAGTGGAGTGGAGTGGAGTGGAGTGGAGTGGAGTGGAGTGGAGTGGAGTGGAGTGGAGTGGAGTGGAGTGGAGTGGAGAGGTGTGGTGTTGAGTGGAGAGGAGCGGAGTGGAGTGGAGAGGAGTTGAGTGGAGTGGAGTGGAGTGGTGTGGTGTTGAGTGGAGTGGAGAGGAGTGGAGTGGAGTGGAGTGGAGTGGTGTGGTGTTGAGTGGAGTGGAGAGGAGTGGAGTGGAGAGGAGTGGAGTGGAGTGGAGTAGAGTGGAGTGGAGAGGAGTGGAGTGGAGTGGAGTGGTGTTGAGTGGAGAGGAGTGGAGTGGAGTGGAGAGGAGTGGAGTGGAGTGGAGTGGAGTACAGTGGAGTGGAGTGGAGAGGAGTGGAGTGGAGTGGAGTAGAGTGGAGTGGAGTGGAGTGGAGTGGAGTGGAGTGGAGTGGAGTGGAGTGGAGAGGAGTGGAGTGGAGTGGAGTGGAGTGGAGTGGAGTGGAGTGGAGTGGAGTGGAGTGGAGTGGAGTGGAGTGGAGTGGAGTGGAGTGGAGAGGTGTGGTGTTGAGTGGAGAGGAGCGGAGTGGAGTGGAGAGGAGTTGAGTGGAGTGGAGTGGAGTGGTGTGGTGTTGAGTGGAGTGGAGAGGAGTGGAGTGGAGTGGAGTGGAGTGGTGTGGTGTTGAGTGGAGTGGAGAGGAGTGGAGTGGAGAGGAGTGGAGTGGAGTGGAGTAGAGTGGAGTGGAGAGGAGTGGAGTGGAGTGGAGTGGTGTTGAGTGGAGAGGAGTGGAGTGGAGTGGAGAGGAGTGGAGTGGAGTGGAGTGGAGTACAGTGGAGTGGAGTGGAGAGGAGTGGAGTGGAGTGGAGTAGAGTGGAGTGGAGTGGAGTGGAGTGGAGTGGAGTGGAGTGGAGTGGAGTGGAGAGGAGTAGAGTGGAGTGGAGTGGAGTGGAGTGGAGTGGAGTGGAGTGGAGTGGAGTGGAGTGGAGAGGTGTGGTGTTGAGTGGAGAGGAGCGGAGTGGAGTGGAGTGGAGTGGAGTGGAGTGGAGAGGAGTAGAGTGGAGTGGAGTGGAGTGGAGTGGAGTGGAGTGGAGTGGAGAGGTGTGGTGTTGAGTGGAGAGGAGCGGAGTGGAGTGGAGAGGAGTTGAGTGGAGTGGAGTGGAGTGGTGTGGTGTTGAGTGGAGTGGAGAGGAGTGGAGTGGAGTGGAGTGGAGTGGTGTGGTGTTGAGTGGAGTGGAGAGGAGTGGAGTGGAGAGGAGTGGAGTGGAGTGGAGTAGAGTGGAGTGGAGTGGAGTGGAGTGGAGTGGAGTGGAGTGGAGTGGAGTGGAGTGGAGAAGAGTGTAGTGGAGTGGAGTGGACTGGAGTGGACTGGAGAGGTGTGGTGTTGAGTGGAGAGGAGTGGAGTGGAGTGGAGTAGAGTGGAGTGGAGTGGTGTTGAGTGGAGAGGAGTGGAGTGGAGTGGAGTGGAGAAGAGTGGAGTGGTGTTGAGAGGAGAGGAGTGTAGTGAAGTGGAGTGGAGTGGAGTGGAGTGGAGTGGAGAGGAGTGGAGAGGTGTGGAGTGGAGAGGAGTGGAGCTGAGTGGAGTGGAGTGGAGTGGAGTGGTGTTGAGTGGAGAGGAGTGGAGTGGAGTGGTGTTGAGTGGAGAGGAGTGGAGTGGAGTGGAGTACAGTGGAGTGGAGTGGAGAGGAGTGGAGTGGAGTGGAGTGGAGTAGAGTGGAGTGGAGTGGAGTGGAGTGGAGTGGAGTGGAGTGGAGTGGAGAGGAGTAGAGTGGAGTGGAGTGGAGTGGAGTGGAGTGGAGTGGAGTGGAGTGGAGTGGAGTGGAGTGGAGAGGTGTGGTGTTGAGTGGAGAGGAGTGGAGTGGAGTGGAGTGGAGTGGAGTAGAGTGGAGTGGAGAGGAGTGGAGTGGAGTGGAGTGGTGTTGAGTGGAGAGGAGTGGAGTGGAGTGGTGTTGAGTGGAGAGGAGTGGAGTGGAGTGGAGTACAGTGGAGTGGAGTGGAGAGGAGTGGAGTGGAGTGGAGTGGAGTAGAGTGGAGTGGAGTGGAGTGGAGTGGAGTGGAGTGGAGTGGAGTGGAGAGGAGTAGAGTGGAGTGGAGTGGAGTGGAGTGGAGTGGAGTGGAGTGGAGTGGAGTGGAGTGGAGAGGTGTGGTGTTGAGTGGAGAGGAGCGGAGTGGAGTGGAGTGGAGTGGAGTGGAGAGGAGTAGAGTGGAGTGGAGTGGAGTGGAGTGGAGTGGAGTGGAGTGGAGTGGAGTGGAGTGGAGTGGAGTGGAGTGGAGTGGAGTGGAGTGGAGTGGAGAGGTGTGGTGTTGAGTGGAGAGGAGCGGAGTGGAGTGGAGAGGAGTTGAGTGGAGTGGAGTGGAGTGGTGTGGTGTTGAGTGGAGTGGAGAGGAGTGGAGTGGAGTGGAGTGGAGTGGAGTGGTGTGGTGTTGAGTGGAGTGGAGAGGAGTGGAGTGGAGAGGAGTGGAGTGGAGTGGAGTAGAGTGGAGTGGAGTGGAGTGGAGTGGAGTGGAGTGGAGTGGAGTGGAGTGGAGTGGAGTGGAGAAGAGTGTAGTGGAGTGGAGTGGACTGGAGTGGACTGGAGAGGTGTGGTGTTGAGTGGAGAGGAGTGGAGTGGAGTGGAGTAGAGTGGAGTGGAGTGGTGTTGAGTGGAGAGGAGTGGAGTGGAGTGGAGTGGAGAAGAGTGGAGTGGTGTTGAGAGGAGAGGAGTGTAGTGAAGTGGAGTGGAGTGGAGTGGAGTGGAGTGGAGTGGAGAGGAGTAGAGTGGAGTGGAGTGGGGTGGAGTGGAGTGGAGTGGAGTGGAGTGGAGTGGAGTGGAGAGGAGTGGAGTGGAGAGGAGTGGAGTGGAGTGGAGTAGAGTGGAGTGGAGTGGAGTGGAGTGGAGTGGAGTGGAGTGGAGAAGAGTGTAGTGGAGTGGAGTGGACTGGAGTGGACTGGAGAGGTGTGGTGTTGAGTGGAGAGGAGTGGAGTGGAGTGGAGTAGAGTGGAGTGGAGTGGTGTTGAGTGGAGAGGAGTGGAGTGGAGTGGAGTGGAGAAGAGTGGAGTGGTGTTGAGAGGAGAGGAGTGTAGTGAAGTGGAGTGGAGTGGAGTGGAGTGGAGTGGAGTGGAGAGGAGTAGAGTGGAGTGGAGTGGGGTGGAGTGGAGTGGAGTGGAGTGGAGTGGAGTGGAGTGGAGTGGAGTGGAGTGGAGTGGAGTGGAGTGGAGTGGAGAGGAGTGGAGTGGAGTGGAGAGGAGTGGAGTGGAGTGGAGTGGAGTGGAGTGGAGTGGAGTGAAGAGGAGTGGAGTGGAGTGGAGTGGAGTGGAGTGGAGTGGAGTGGAGTGGAGAGGAGTGGAGTTGAGTGGAGAGGAGTGGAGTGGAGTGGAGAGGAGTGGAGTGGAGTGGAGTGGTGTTGAGTGGAGTGGAGTGGAGTGGAGTGGAGTGGAGTGGAGTGGAGTGGAGAGGTGTGGTGTTGAGTGGAGAGGAGTGGAGTGGAGTGGAGAGGAGTGGAGTGGAGTGGAGAGGAGTGGAGTGGAGTGGAGTGGAGTGGAGTGGAGTGAAGAGGAGTGGAGTGGAGTGGAGTGGAGTGGAGTGGAGTGGAGTGGAGTGGAGTGGAGTGGAGTGGAGTGGAGAGGAGTGGAGTTGAGTGGAGTGGAGTGGAGTGGAGTGGTGTTGAGTGGAGAGGAGTGGAGTGGAGTGGTGTTGAGTGGAGAGGAGTGGAGTGGAGTGGAGTGGAGTGGAGTGGAGTGGAGTGGTGTGGTGTTGAGTGGAGTGGAGAGGAGTGGAGTGGAGTGGAGTGGAGTGGAGTGGAGTGGAGTGGAGTGGAGAGGAGTGGAGTGGAGTGGAGTGGAGTGGTGTTGAGTGGAGTGGAGTGGAGTGGACTGGAGTGGACTGGAGAGGTGTGGTGTTGAGTGGAGAGGAGAGGAGTGGAGTGGAGTAGAGTGGAGTGGAGTGGTGTTGAGTGGAGAGGAGTGGAGTGGAGTGGAGTGGAGAGGAGTGGAGTGGAGTGGAGTGGAGAAGAGTGGAGTGGTGTTGAGAGGAGAGGAGTGGAGTGGAGTGGAGTGGAGTGGAGTGGAGAGGAGTAGAGTGGAGTGGAGTGGAGTGGAGTGGAGTGGAGTGGAGTGGAGTGGAGTGGAGTGGTGTTGAGTGGAGAGGAGTGGAGTGGAGTGGAGTGGAGTGGAGTGGAGTGGAGTGGAGTGGTGTGGTGTTGAGTGGAGTGGAGAGGAGTGGAGTGGAGAGGAGTGGAGTGGAGTGGAGTAGAGTGGAGTGGAGAGGAGTGGAGTGGAGTGGAGTGGTGTTGAGTGGAGAGGAGTGGAGTGGAGTGGAGAGCAGTGGAGTGGAGTGGAGTGGAGTACAGTGGAGTGGAGTGGAGAGGAGTGGAGTGGAGTGGAGTAGAGTGGAGTGGAGTGGAGTGGAGTGGAGTGGAGTGGAGTGGAGTGGAGTGGAGAGGAGTAGAGTGGAGTGGAGTGGAGTGGAGTGGAGTGGAGTGGAGTGGAGTGGAGTGGAGTGGAGTGGAGTGGAGTGGAGTGGAGAGGTGTGGTGTTGAGTGGAGAGGAGCGGAGTGGAGTGGAGTGGAGTGGAGTGGAGTGGAGAGGAGTAGAGTGGAGTGGAGTGGAGTGGAGTGGAGTGGAGTGGAGTGGAGTGGAGTGGAGTGGAGTGGAGTGGAGTGGAGTGGAGTGGAGAGGTGTGGTGTTGAGTGGAGAGGAGCGGAGTGGAGTGGAGAGGAGTTGAGTGGAGTGGAGTGGAGTGGTGTGGTGTTGAGTGGAGTGGAGAGGAGTGGAGTGGAGTGGAGTGGAGTGGTGTGGTGTTGAGTGGAGTGGAGAGGAGTGGAGTGGAGAGGAGTGGAGTGGAGTGGAGTGGAGAGGAGTAAAGTGGAGTGGAGAGGAGAGGAGTGGAGTGGAGTGGAGAGGAGTGGAGTGGAGTGGAGTAGAGAGGAGGAGAGTGGTGTTGAGTGGAGAGGAGTGGAGAGGAGTGGAGAAGAGTGGAGTGGTGTTGAGTGGAGAGGAGTGGAGTGGAGTGGAGTGGAGTGGTGTTGAGTGGAGTGGAGTGGAGTGGAGTGGAGTGGAGTGGAGTGGAGTGGAGTGGAGTGGAGTGGAGAGGAGTGGAGTGGAGTGGAGAGGAGTGGAGTGGAGTGGAGTAGAGTGGAGGAGAGTGGTGTTGAGTGGAGAGGAGTGGAGAAGAGTGGAGTGGAGTGGAGTGGACTGGAGTGGAGTGGTGTTGAGCGGAGAGGAGTGGAGTGGAGTGGAGTGGAGTGGAGTGGAGTGGTGTTGAGTGGAGAGGAGTAATGTGGAGTGGAGTGGAGTGGAGTGGAGTGGAGTGGAGTGGAGTGGAGAGGTGTGGTGTTTAGTGGAGAGGAGTGGAGTGGAGTGGAGTAGAGTGGAGTGGAGTGGAGTGGAGTAGAGTGGAGTGGAGTGGAGTGGAGTGGACTGGAGTGGAGTGGTGTTGAGTGGAGAGGAGTGGAGTGGAGTTGAGTAGAGTGGAGTGGAGTGGTGTTGAGTGGAGAGGAGTAATGTGGAGTGGAGTGGAGTGGAGTGGAGTGGAGTGGAGTTGCGTGGAGTGGAGTGGAGTAGAGTTGAGTGGAGTGGAGTGGAGTGGAGTGGAGTGGAGTGGAGTGGAGTGGAGTGGAGTGGAGTAGAGTGGAGAGGAGTGCAGTGGAGTGGAGAGGTGTGGTGTTGAGTGGAGAGGAGTGGAGTGGAGTGGAGTAGAGTGGAGTGGAGTGGTGTTGAGTGGAGAGGAGTAAAGTGGAGTGGAGTGGAGTGGAGTGGAGAGGAGTGGAGTGGAGTGGAGTGGAGAGGAGTGGAGTGGAGTGGAGTGGAGAGGTGTGTTGTTGAGTGGAGAGGAGTGGAGTGGAGTGGAGTAGAGTGGAGTGGAGTGGTGTTGAGCTGAGAGGAGTGGAGAGGAGTTGAGAAGAGTGGAGTGGAGTAGAGTGGAGTGGAGTGGAGTGGAGTGGAGTGGAGTGGAGTGGAGTGGAGTGGAGTGGAGTGGACTGGAGTGGAGTGGAGTGGTGTTGAGTGGAGAGGAGTGGAGTGGAGTGGAGTAGAGTGGAGTGGAGTGGTGTTGAGTGGAGAGGAGTAATGTGGAGTGGAGTGGAGTGGAGTGGAGTGGAGTGGAGTGGAGTGGAGTGGAGTGGAGTGGAGTGGAGTAGAGTGGAGTGGAGTGGAGTGGAGTGGAGTGGAGTGGAGTGGAGTGGAGTTGATTGGAGAGGCGTGGAGTGGAGTGGAGAGGTGTGGTGTTGAGTGGAGAGGAGTGGAGTGGAGTGGAGTAGAGTGGAGTTGAGTGGTGTTGAGTGGAGAGGAGTGGAGAGGAGTGGAGAAGAGTGGAGTGGACTGGAGTGGACTGGAGTGGACTGGAGGGGAGTGGTGTTGAGTGGAGAGGAGTGGAGTGGAGTGGAGTGGAGTGGAGTGGTGTTGAGTGGAGTGGAGTGGAGTGGAGAAGAGTGTAATGGAGTGGAGTGGACTGGAGTGGACTGGAGAGGTGTGGTGTTGAGTGGAGAGGAGTGGAGTGGAGTGGAGTGGAGTGGAGTGGAGTTGAGTGGAGTGGAGTTGATTGGAGAGGCGTGGAGTGGAGTGGAGAGGTGTGGTGCTGAGTGGAGAGGAGTGGAGTGGAGTGGAGTAGAGTGGAGTTGAGTGGTGTTGAGTGGAGAGGAGTAAAGTGGAGTGGAGTGGAGTGGAGTGGAGTGGAGAGGAGTGGAGTGGAGTGGAGTGGAGAGGTGTGTTGTTGAGTGGAGAGGAGTGGAGTGGAGTGGAGTGGAGTGGAGTGGAGTGGAGTGGTGTTGAGTGGAGAGGAGCTGAGAGGAGTGGAGAAGAGTGGAGTGGACTGGAGTGGAGTGGTGTTGAGTGGAGAGGAGTGGAGTTGAGTGGAGTGGAGTGGAGTGGTGTTGAGTGGAGTGGAGTGGAGTGGAGAAGAGTGTAGTGGAGTGGAGTGGACTGGAGTGGAGAAGAGTGGAGTGGTGTTGAGTGGAGAGGAGTGGAGTGGAGTGGAGTGCAGTAGAGTGGAGTGGAGTGGTGTTGAGTGGAGAGGAGTGGAGAGGAGTGGAAAAGAGTGGAGTGGAGTGGAGTGGAGTGGAGTGGAGTGGAGTGGAGTGGAGTGGAGTGGAGTGGAGTGGTGTTGAGCGGAGAGGAGTTCAGTGGAGTGGAGTGGAGTGGTGTTGAGTGGAGAGGAGTCATGTGGAGTGGAGTGGAGTGGAGTGGAGTGGAGTGGAGTGGAGTGGAGTGGAGTGGAGTGGAGTGGAGTGGAGTGGAGTGGAGTGGAGAGGTGTGGTGTTGAGTGGAGAGGAGTGGAGTGGAGTGGAGTGGTGAGTGGAGTGGAGTGGAGTGGAGTGGAGTGGAGTGGACTGGAGTGGAGTGGTGTTGAGTGGAGAGGAGTGGAGTGGAGTGGAGTAGAGTGGAGTGGAGTGGTGTTGAGTGGAGAGGAGTAATGTGGAGTGGAGTGGAGTGGAGTGGAGTGGAGTGGAGTGGAGTGGAGTGGAGTGGAGTGGAGAGGAGTGGAGTGGAGTGGAGTGGAGTGGAGTGGAGTGGAGTGGAGTGGAGTGGAGTGGAGTGAGGGAGTGGAGTGGAGTGGAGTGGAGTGGAGTGGAGTGGAGTGAGTGGAGTGGAGTGAGTGGAGTTGTGGAGAGGAGTGGAGTGGAGTGGAGTGGAGTGGAGTGGAGTGGAGTGTGTTGAGTGAGTGGAGTGGAGTGGAGTGGAGTGGAGTGGTGTGGAGAGGTGTGGTTTGGTGTAGAGGAGTGGATTGAGATGATGGTATGATTGAGAGTAGTGAGAGTATATGATTTTATTTTAGATATTGTATATTATTTTATTGATATTATAGTAGTATTATATTCTATTATAGTTATTTATATTATTTATAGATTTATATTATTTAGTATAGTAGTATATATTATATTAGATCTATTATTTAGATTTTATAGTTATATAGATATTTATTATATTATATTATATTATATTATTTATTTTATATTATTATATTATATATATTATATTTATATTATATTATATTATTTTATTATTATATTCTATTATTTTATATTATATCTATTTTAATTCTATTCTTTTATCTTTTATATTATATTATATTCTATATATATATTATCTTATTTCTATTATATTCTATTATTATATTATATTATATTCTATATTATTCTATATATTATATTATATTCTATTATCTATATTCTATTATTCTATTATCTATCTATTATATTCTATATATCTATTCTATTCTATTCTATTATAATATATTCTATATCTATTCTATTCTATTCTATATATATCTCTATATTATATTATATTCTATTCTATTCTATTCTATTATATTCTATTCTATTATATTATATTATATTCTATTCTATTCTATTCTATTCTATTCTATTCTATATAATCTATTCTATTCTATTCTATTCTATTCTCTTCTATTCTATTCTATTCTATTCTATTCTCTATTATATTCTATCTATATAATCTATTCTCTTCTATTCTATTCTATCTCTTCTATTCTATTCTATTATATTCTACCTATTCTATTCTATTCTATTCTATCTATTCTATTCTATTCTATTATATCTCTATTCTATATATATTCTATTCTATTCTATTCTATTCTATTCTCTTCTACTCTATTCTATTCTATTCTATTCTATTCTATTCTATTCTATTCTATTCTATTCTATTCTATTCTATTCTATTCTATTCTCTTATATTATAATCTATTCTCTTCTCTTCTATTCTATTCTATTCTATTCTATTCTATTCTATTCTATCTATTCTATTCTATTCTATTCTATTCTATTCTATTCTATTCTATTCTATTCTAATTCTATTCTAATCTATACTCTATTCTATTC
>JAUPFR010000266.1:0-47789 GCA_036925125.1 Oreortyx pictus | reverse complement strand
GAGGGATTAAAGTGGGAGTGAAATCAGAGTGGGATTAGGAGGCCTTAATCTGGATTAAGTCGGAGTGAGGGATTAAGGTGAGATTCAAATCGGGATTGTGATTAAGATGTCTTAATCCGGATTAAGTCGGAGCGAGGGATTAAAGTGGGAGTGAAATCAGAGTGGGATTAGGAGGTTTTAATCCGGATTAAGTCGGAGCGAGGGATTAAGGTGGGATAAAAATGATATCGGGATTAGGACATCTTAATCCGGATTAAACCAGAGTGAGGGATTAAAGTGGGATTAAATCGGGATTGGGATAAGGAGCTTTTAATCCGGATTAAACTAGAGTGAGGGATTAAGGTGGGATTAAATCGTGATTGGGATTAGGAGGTTTTAATCGGATTAGTTCGGAGCAAGGGATTAAAGTGGGAGTGAAATCAGAGTGGGATTAGGAGGTCTTAATCCGGATTAAGTCGGAGCGAGGGATTAAAATGGGATTAAATCGGGATTGGGATTAGGAGGTCTTAATCTGGATTACATCAGAGTGAGGGATTAAAACGCGATTCAAATCGGGATTGGGATTAGGAGGTTTTAATCCGGATTAAGTCGGAGCGAGGGATTAAGGTGAGATAAAAATGAGATCGGGATTAGGACATCTTAATCCGGATTAAGTCGGAGCGAGGGATTAAAGTGGGATTGAAATCAGAGTGGGATTAGGAGGTCTTAATCCGGATTACATCAGAGTGAGGGATTAAAACGCGATTCAAATCGGGATTGGGATTAGGAGGTTTTAATCCGGATTAAGTCGGAGCGAGGGATTAAGGCGGGATTAAATCGGGATTGGGATTAGGAGGTTTTAATCCGGATTACATCAGAGTGAGGGATTAAGGCGGGATTGAAATCAGAGTGGGATTAGGAGGTTTTAATTCGGATTAAGTCGGAGCGAGGGATTAAGGTGAGATTCAAATCGGGATTGTGATTAAGATGTCTTAATCCGGATTAAGTCGGAGCGAGGGATTAAAGTGGGAGTGAAATCAGAGTGGGATTAGGAGGTCTTAATCTGGATTAGGTCGGAGCAAGGGATTAAAGTGGGAGTGAAATCAGAGTGGGATTAGGAGGTTTTAATTCCGATTAAGTCGGTGCGAGGGATTAAAATGGGATTAAATCGGGATTGGGATTAGGAGGTTTTAATCCGGATTAAGTCGGAGCGAGGGATTAAGGTGGGATAAAAATGAGATCGGGATTAGGAGGTTTTAATCCGGATTACATCAGAGTGAGGGATTAGGGCGGGATTGAAATCAGAGTGGGATTAGGAGGTCTTAATCTGTATTAAGTTGGAGTGAGGGATTAAAATGGGATTAAATCGGGATTGGGATTAGGAGGTCTTAATCCGGATTAAGTCAGAGCGAGGGATTAAGGTGGGATAAAAATGAGATCGGGATTAGGACATCTTAATCCGGATTAAATCAGAGTGAGGGATTAAAGTGGGATTAAATCGGGATTGGGATTAGGAGGTTTTAATCCGGATTAAACTAGAGTGAGGGATTAAGGTGGGATTAAATCGGAATTGGGATTAGGAGGTCTTAATCCGGATTAGGTCGGAGCAAGGGATTAAAGTGGGAGTGAAATCAGAGTGGGATTAGGAGGTCTTAATCCGGATTAAATCCGATTGAGGGATTAAAACGCGATTCAAATCGGGATTGGGATTAGGAGGTTTTAATCCGGATGAAGTCGGAGCGAGGGATTAAGGTGGGATAAAAATGAGATCGGGATTAGGACATCTTAATCCGGATTAAGTCGGAGTGAGGGATTAAAGTGGGATTAAATCGGGATTGGGATTAGGAGGTCTTAATCCGGATTAAACTAGAGTGAGGGATTAAGGTGGGATTAAATCGGGATCGGAATTAGGAGGTCTTAATCCGGATTAAGTCAGAGCGAGGGATTAAAGTGGGAGTGAAATGGGATTGGGATTAGGAGGTCATAATCCAGATTAAATCCAATTGACGGATGAAAACGAGATTTAAATGAGATCGTGATTAGAAGGGATTAAAACGAGATTAAATCGGGATTGGGATTAGGAGGTCTTAATCCGGATTAAGTCCGATTGAGGGATTAAAGTGGGATTAAAATGAGACCGCTCACTTTGTTCAGGTGCCAACCGGAAAACGGAGTGCGTTTCTCGTGCCAGATCCGGAGTTTGTAGAACGGGCCGAGTTCCGGGAGTTCGATCTGGGATTGGGATTAAAAATGGGAGCGGGATTAGGAGGTCTTAATCCGGATTAGGTTGGAGTGAGGGATTAAGGTGGGATTAAATCGGGATTGGGATCAGGAGGTCTTAATCCGGATTAAATCCGATTGAGGGATTAAAATGCGATTCAAATCGGGATTGGGATTAGGAGGTCTTAATCCGGATTAAGTCGGAGCGAGGGATTAAGGTGAGATAAAAATGAGATCGGGATTAGGACATCTTAATCCGGATTAAGTCGGAGCGAGGGATTAAAGTGGGATAAAAATGAGATAGGGATTAGGTGGTCTTAATCCGGATTACATCAGAGTGAGGGATTAAAATGAGATTCAAATCGGGATTGGGATTAGGAGGTCTTAATCCGGATTAAATCCGATTGAGGGATTAAAATGCGATTCAAATCGGGATTGGGATTAGGAGGTCTTAATCCGGATTAAGTCGGAGCAAGGGATTAAGGTGAGATAAAAATGAGATCGGGATTAGGACATCTTAATCCGGATGATTAAGTCGGAGCGAGGGATTAAAGTGGGATAAAAATGAGATAGGGATTAGGTGGTCTTAATCCGGATTACATCAGAGTGAGGGATTAAAATGAGATTCAAATCGGGATTGGGATTAGGAGGTCTTAATCCGGATTAAGTCAGATTGAGGGATTAAAGTGGGATTTAATCGGGATTGGGATTAGGAGGTCTTAATCCGGATTAAATCCAATTAATGGATTAAAATGCAATTAAAGTGGGATTGGGATTAGGAGGTCTTAATCCGGATTAAGTCCGATTGCCGTATTAAAATGAGATTCAAATGAGATCGGGATTAGGATGTCGTAATCCCACTCCGGATAAATTCTGATTAAAACTGGATTAAAATGGGATTAAAATGCTGATTGGGATTAAGTCGGAGCGAGGGGTTAAAGTGGGAGTGAAATGGGAGTGGGATTAGGAGGTCTTAATCCGGATTAAGTCAGAGCGAGGGATTAAAGTGGGATTTAATCGGGATTGGGATTAGGAGGTCTTAATCCGGATTAAGTCAGAGCGAGGGATTAAAGTGGGAGTGAAATGGGAGTGGGATTAGGAGGTCATAATCCGGATTAAATCCGATTTATGGATTACAATGAAATTAAAGTGGGATTGGGATTAGGAGGTTTTAATCCGGATTAAGTCAGATTGAGGGATTAAAGTGGGATTTAATCGGGATTGGGATTAGGAGGTCTTAATCAGGATTAAGTCAGAGCGAGGGATTAAAGTGGGAGTGAAATGGGATTGGGATTAGGAGGTCTTAATCCGGATTAAATCCGATTGATGGATTACAATGAAATTAAAGTGGGATTGGGATTAGGAGGTTTTAATCCGGATTAAGTCAGATTGAGGGATTAAAGTGGGATTTTATCGGGATTGGGATTAGGAGGTCTTAATCCGGATTAAGTCCGATTGTCGTATTAAAATGAGATTCAAATGAGATCGGGATTAGGAAGTCGTAATCCCACTCCGGATAAATTCGGATTAAAACTGGATTAAAATGGGGTTAAAATCGGGATTGGGATTAGGAGGTCCTAATCCGGATTAAGTCCGATTGATGGATTAAAATGAAATTAAAGTGGGATTGGGATTAGGAGGTCCTAATCCGGATTAAGTCCGATTGAGTGATTAAAATGAGATTAAATCGGGATTGGGATTAGGAGATTTTAATCCGGATTAAGTCCGATTGACATATTAAAATGAGATTCAAATGAGATCGGGATTAGGAAGTCGTAATCCCACTCCGGATAGATTCACAGTAACGCATGAAACCCGGCACTGATTGTTATCAATATATTATTTAATAAATAATTACTATTAAGATAGTAATTAATAATAATTAATAATAATTAATTATATATGTAATATAATATACATAATATATATATAATATATATATATTATATTATATATTATTATATATTATTATTATATATTATATATATATATAAAATGTAATATAATATACATAATATATGTAATATATATATAATTATTAATAATTAATAATATATATTATATAATATAATATATTTTATATAATATATTAATATATTAATATATTAATATAATTATTAATAATTATTAATAATTAATAATATATATTATATAATATATATAATTATTAATAATTAATAATATAATTAATAATTAATTAATAATAATTATGTAAATTAATTAAATAAATAAATAATATAAAAATTATATATATAAATAAATAATAAAATAATTAAATAATTTATAATATTTAATTATCATTAAATAAATATAATATTCAATTATTATTATTATAAATAATTTATAATTATATAAATTATATAAATTTTATATAAATTTAAATTTTTATATCATATAATTATATAAATCTAATATTAAGAATTAATATTAATAATAATAATATTAATATAATATATTAATATATTAATATATTAATGTATATTAATATAATTAAAATATTTAGAATGAATTAATTATGCAAATGAAGCGCGGGGGCGGGGGGGGGGGATCACGTGACCCGCACCGTGAACTTATCGATCTGTCCGGCCTCGAAATTATCGGAGTTGTTGTCCAACTTGAGTTGATCGGATTTGCCGCGAGCGCCGTAAATCTGTAACGAGATGGCCGCGTCCGTCCCCGCGTTCCTCACGTCGCTCGTCCAGATCCACAGCGACCACGGCCTCTCTGGAGGCAATTAAGTGCGTTAATTATAATTAATGAAGAAAATCGAGGGAGGGAAGCGATCGGAGGGCAACTAATAAGGATTATTAAGGATTAATAATTCAATAATAGGAAGAAATAACGTCTTCGGGTCGCTGGTTCAGACCCACAATGACCACGGCCTCTCCGGAAGCAATTAATAAGATTAATTAATTAAGAAAATTGAGGGAGGGAAGCCATCGGAGGGCAACTAATAAGGATTATTAAGGATTAATAAGGATTAATAATTCAATAATAGGAAGAAATAATGACTTCGGGTCGCTGGTTCAGACCCAGAGCGACTACGGTTTATCTAAAGTCAATTAATACTAATAATAATTGTAATTAATTAAGAAAATCGAGGGAGGGAAGTGATCGGAGGGCAATTAATAAGAATTAATAAGGATTAATAAGGATTAATAATTCAATAATAGGAACAGATAATGACTTCGGGTCGCTGGTTCAGACCCACAGCGACTACGGTTTATCTAAAGTCAATTAATACTAATAATAATTGTAATTAATGAAGAAAATCGAGGGAGAGAAGCGATCGGAGAGCAATTAATAAGGATTTTTAAGGATTAATAAGGATTAATAATTCAATAATAGGAAGAAATAAGGACTTCGGGTCGCTGGTTCAGACCCAGAGCGGCCACGGTTCGTCTAAAGTCAATTAATATTCATAATAATTGTAATTAATTAAGAAAATTGAGGGAGGGAAGCGATCGGAGGGCAACTAATAAGGATTAATAAGGATTAATAATGATTAATAATTCAGTCATGAGAAGAAATAGTATCTTCATGTCGCTCAACCAGATCCACAGCGACCACGGCCTCTCTGGAGGCAATTAAGTGCGTTAATTATAATTAATGAAGAAAATCGAGGGAGGGAAGCGATCGGAGGGCAACTAATAAGGATTATTAAGGATTAATAATTCAATAATAGGAAGAAATAAGGACTTCGGGTCGCTCGTCCAGACCCAGAGCGATCACGGCCTCTCCGGAAGCAATTAATAAGATTAATTAATTAAGAAAATTGAGGGAGGGAAGCGATCGGAGGGCAACTAATAAGGATTAATAAGGATTAATAAGGATTAATAATTCAATAATAGGAAGAAATAAGGACTTCGGGTCGCTGGTTCAGACCCAGAGCGACTACGGTTCATCTAAAGTCAATTAATACTAATAATAATTGTAATTAATGAAGAAAATTGAGGGAGAGAAGCGATCGGAGGGCAACTAATAACTATTATTAATGATTAATAATAAAATAATCAGAAGAAATAACAGATGTAATATATACAACGAATAAATAAATAGAATAATGATTCTATAATAATAATAATTCTATAATTCTATAACACCATTATTACCCCACACTTATGGGGCGGGACCCACACTTATGGGGCGGGACCCACACTTTTGGGGCGGGACCCACACTTATGGGGCGGGACTCACACTTATGGGGCGGATTCACACTTATGGGGCGGGACCCACACTTATGGGGCGGGACCCACACTTATGGGGCGGGACTCACACTTATGGGGCGGATTCACACTTATGGGGCGGGACTCACACTTGTGGGGCGGGACCCACACTTATGGGGCGGGACCCACACTTATGGGGCGGGACCCACACTTATGGGGCGGGACCCACACTTGTGGGGCGGGACCCACACTTATGGGGCGGGACCCACACTTTTGGGGCGGGACCCACACTTATGGGGCGGGACTCACACTTATGGGGCGGATTCACACTTATGGGGCGGGACCCACACTTATGGGGCGGGACCCACACTTATGGGGCGGGACTCACACTTATGGGGCGGATTCACACTTATGGGGCGGGACCCACACTTATGGGGCGGGACCCACACTTATGGGGCGGGACTCACACTTATGGGGCGGATTCACACTTATGGGGCGGGACTCACACTTGTGGGGCGGGACCCACACTTATGGGGCGGGACCCACACTTATGGGGCGGGACCCACACTTATGGGGCGGGACCCACACTTATGGGGCGGGACCCACACTTGTGGGGCGGGACCCCCACTTATGGGGCGGGACCCACACTTGTGGGGCGGGACCCACACTTATGGGGCGGGACCCACACTTATGGGGCGGGACCCACACTTATGGGGCGGGACCCACACTTATGGGGCGGGACTCACACTTATGGGGCGGGACCCACACTTATGGGGCGGGACCCACACTTATGGGGCGGGACCCACACTTGTGGGGCGGGACTCACACTTATGGGGCGGGACCAACACTTGTGGGGCGGGACCCACACTTATGGGGCGGAAATAACACTTATGGGGCGGGACATGCACTTGTGGGGCGGGACCCACACTTATGGGGCGGGACCCACACTTGTGGGGCGGGACCCACACTTATGGGGCGGGACCCACACTTGTGGGGCGGGACCCACACTTATGGGGTGGGACCCACACTTATGGGGCGGGACTCACACTTATGGGGCGGGACTCGCACTTGTGGGGCGGGACCCACACTTATGGGGCGGAAATAACACTTATGGGGCGGGACCCACACTTATGGGGCGGGACCCACACTTATGGGGCAGGACTCACACTTATGGGGCGGGACTCGCACTTGTGGGGCGGGACCCACACTTATGGGGCGGGACTCACACTTATGGGTCAGACCCCAAACTTATGGGGCGAGACCCACACTTATGGGGCGGGACCCACACTTGTGGGGCGGGACCCACACTTATGGGTCAGACCCCACACTTATGGGGCGGGACTCACACTTATGGGGCGGGACCCACTCCTATGGGGCGGGACCCACACTTATGAGGCGGGACCCACACTTATGGGGCGGGACCCACACTTATGGGGCGGGACACACACTTATGGGGCGGGACTCCCACTTATGGGGCGGGACCCACACTTGTGGGGCGGGACTCACACTTATGGGGCGGGACCCACACTTGTGGGGCGGGACCCACACTTATGGGGCGGGACCCACACTTGTGGGGCGGGACTCACACTTATGGGGCGGGACTCACACTTATGGGGCGGATTCACACTTATGGGGCGGGACCCACACTTATGGGGCGGGACCCACACTTATGGGGCGGGACTCACACTTATGGGGCGGATTCACACTTATGGGGCGGGACCCACACTTATGGGGCGGGACCCACACTTATGGGGCGGGACTCACACTTATGGGGCGGATTCACACTTATGGGGCGGGACTCACACTTGTGGGGCGGGACCCACACTTATGGGGCGGGACCCACACTTATGGGGCGGGACCCACACTTATGGGGCGGGACCCACACTTGTGGGGCGGGACCCACACTTATGGGGCGGGACCCACACTTGTGGGGCGGGACCCCACACTTATGGGGCGGGACCCACACTTATGGGGCGGGACCCACACTTATGGGGCGGGACCCACACTTGTGGGGCGGGACCCACACTTGTGGGGCGGGACCCACACTTATGGGGCGGGACCCACACTTATGGGGCGGGACCCACACTTATGGGGCGGGACCCACACTTATGGGGCGGGACTCACACTTATGGGGCGGGACCCACACTTATGGGGCGGGACCCACACTTATGGGGCGGGACCCACACTTGTGGGGCGGGACTCACACTTATGGGGCGGGACCAACACTTGTGGGGCGGGACCCACACTTATGGGGCGGAAATAACACTTATGGGGCGGGACATGCACTTGTGGGGCGGGACCCACACTTATGGGGCGGGACCCACACTTGTGGGGCGGGACCCACACTTATGGGGCGGGACCCACACTTGTGGGGCGGGACCCACACTTATGGGGTGGGACCCACACTTATGGGGCGGGACTCACACTTATGGGGCGGGACTCGCACTTGTGGGGCGGGACCCACACTTATGGGGCGGAAATAACACTTATGGGGCGGGACCCACACTTATGGGGCGGGACCCACACTTATGGGGCAGGACTCACACTTATGGGGCGGGACTCGCACTTGTGGGGCGGGACCCACACTTATGGGGCGGGACTCACACTTATGGGTCAGACCCCAAACTTATGGGGCGAGACCCACACTTATGGGGCGGGACCCACACTTGTGGGGCGGGACCCACACTTATGGGTCAGACCCCACACTTATGGGGCGGGACTCACACTTATGGGGCGGGACCCACTCCTATGGGGCGGGACCCACACTTATGAGGCGGGACCCACACTTATGGGGCGGGACCCACACTTGTGGGGCGGGACCCACACTTATGGGGCGGGACCCACACTTGTGGGGCGGGACCCCACACTTATGGGGCGGGACCCACACTTATGGGGCGGGACCCACACTTATGGGGCGGGACCCACACTTGTGGGGCGGGACCCCCACTTATGGGGCGGGACCCACACTTGTGGGGCGGGACCCACACTTATGGGGCGGGACCCACACTTATGGGGCGGGACTCACACTTATGGGGCGGGACCCACACTTATGGGGCGGGACCCACACTTATGGGGCGGGACTCACACTTATGGGGCGGGACCCACACTTATGGGGCGGGACCCACACTTGTGGGGCGGGACTCACACTTATGGGGCGGGACCAACACTTGTGGGGCGGGACCCACACTTATGGGGCGGAAATAACACTTATGGGGCGGGACATGCACTTGTGGGGCGGGACCCACACTTATGGGGCGGGACCCACACTTGTGGGGCGGGACCCACACTTATGGGGCGGGACCCACACTTGTGGGGCGGGACCCACACTTATGGGGTGGGACCCACACTTATGGGGCGGGACTCACACTTATGGGGCGGGACTCGCACTTGTGGGGCGGGACCCACACTTATGGGGCGGAAATAACACTTATGGGGCGGGACCCACACTTATGGGGCGGGACCCACACTTATGGGGCAGGACTCACACTTATGGGGCGGGACCAACACTTGTGGGGCGGGACCCACACTTATGGGGCGGGACCCACACTTATGGGGCGGAAATAACACTTATGGGGCGGGACCCACACTTGTGGGGCGGGACCCACACTTATGGGTCAGACCCCACACTTATGGGGCGGGACTCACACTTATGGGGCGGGACCCACTCCTATGGGGCGGGACCCACACTTATGAGGCGGGACCCACACTTATGGGGCGGGACCCACACTTATGGGGCGGGACCCACACTTATGGGGCGGGACCCACACTTGTGGGGCGGGACCCACACTTGGGGGGCGGGACCCAAACTTATGGGTCAGACCCCACACTTATGGGGCGGGACCCACACTTATGGGGCAGAAATAACACTTATGGGGCGGGACCCACACTTATGGGGCAGGACCCACACTTGTGGGGCGGGACCCACTCCTATAGGGCGGGACCCACACTTATGGGGCGGGACCCACACTTATGGGGCGGGACCCACAATTATGGGGCGGGACCCACACTTATGGGGCGAGACCCACACTTATGGGGCGGGACCCACACTTATGGGGCGGGACCCACACTTATGGGGCGGGACCCACACTTATGGGGCGGAAATAACACTTATGGGGCGGGACCCACACTTGTGGGGCGGGACCCACACTTATGGGGCGGGACCCACACTTATGGGGCTGGACTCGCACTTATGGGGCGGGACCCACACTTGTGGGGCGGGACCCACACTTATGGGGCGGGACTCACACTTATGGGGCGGGACCCACACTTGTGGGGCGGGACCCACACTTATGGGGCGGGACCCACACTTGTGGGGCAGGACCCACACTTATGGGGCGGAAATAACACTTATGGGGCGGGACCCACACTTATGGGGCGGGACCCACACTTATGGGGCGGAAATAACACTTATGGGGCGGGACATGCACTTGTGGGGCGGGACCCACACTTATGGGGCGGGACCCACACTTATGGGGCGGGACCCACACTTATGGGGCGGGACCCACACTTATGGGGCGGGACCCACACTTGTGGGGCGGGACTCACACTTATGGGGCGGGACCCACACTTATGGGGCGGGACCCACTTCTATAGGGCGGGACCCACACTTATGGGGCGGGACCCACACTTATGGGGCGGGACCCACACTTATGG
This sequence comes from Oreortyx pictus, assembly GCA_036925125.1. Lineage (NCBI taxonomy): Eukaryota > Metazoa > Chordata > Aves > Galliformes > Odontophoridae > Oreortyx > Oreortyx pictus. The sequence continues at coordinate 36,771 of JAUPFR010000266.1, read as the reverse complement.
GGCGGGACTCGCACATGTGGGGCGGGACCCACACTTATGGGGCGGGACCCACACTTATGGGGCGGGACCCACTCCTATGGGGCGGGACCCACACTTGTGGGGCGGGACTCCAACTTATGGGGCGGGACCCACACTTGTGGGGCGGGACCCACACTTATGGGGCGGGACCCACACTTGTGGGGCGGGACCCACACTTATGGGGCGGGACCAGCACTTGTGGGGCGGGACCCACACTTATGGGGCGGAAATAACACTTATGGGGCGGGAACCACACTTATGGGGCGGGACTCACACTTATGGGGCGGGACCCACACTTATGGGGCGGAAATAACACTTATGGGGCGGGACCCACACTTGTGGGGCGGGACCCACACTTATGGGGCGGGACCCACACTTATGGGTCAGACCCCACACTTATGGGGCGGGACCCACACTTATGGGGCGGGACCCACACTTATGGGTCAGACCCCACACTTATGGGGCGGGACCCACTCCTATAGGGCGGGACCCACACTTGTGGGGCGGAAATAACACTTATGGGGCGGGACCCACACTTATGGGGCGGGACTCACACTTATGGGGCGGGACCCACACTTATGGGGCGGGACCCACACTTGTGGGGCGGGACTCCAACTTATGGGGCGGGACCCACACTTGTGGGGCGGGACCCACACTTATGGGGCGGGACCCACACTTCTGGGGCGGGACCCACACTTATGGGGCGGGACCAGCACTTGTGGGGCGGGACCCACACTTGTGGGGCGGGACCCACACTTATGGGGCGGGACCCACACTTGTGGGGCGGGACCCACACTTATGGGGCGGGACCCACACTTGTGGGGCGGGACCCACACTTATGGGGCGGGACCCACACTTATGGGGCGGGACCCACACTTATGGGGTGGGACCCACATTTGTGGGTCAGACCCCACACTTATGGGGCGGGACCCACACTTATGGGGCGGGACCCACACTTATGGGGCGGAAATAACACTTATGGGGCGGGACCCACACTTATGGGGCGGAAATAACACTTATGGGGCGGGACCCACACTTATGGGGCGGGACCCACACTTATGGGGCGGAAATAACACTTATGGGGCGGGACATGCACTTGTGGGGCGGGACCCACACTTATGGGGCGGGACCCACACTTATGGGGCGGGACCCACACTTATGGGGCGGAAATAACACTTATGGGGCGGGACCCACACTTATGGGGCGGGACCCACACTTGTGGGGCGGGACTCACACTTATGGGGCGGGACCAACACTTGTGGGGCGGGACCCACTTCTATAGGGCGGGACCCACACTTATGGGGCGGGACCCACACTTATGGGGCGGGACCCACACTTATGGGGCGGGACTCACACTTATGGGGCGGGACCCACACTTATGGGGCGGGACCAACACTTATGGGGCGGGACCCACACTTATGGGGCGGGACCCACACTTATGGGGCGGGACTCACACTTATGGGGCGGGACCCACACTTGTGGAGCGGGACCCACACTTATGGGGCGGGACCCACTTCTATAGGGCGGGACCCACACTTATGGGGCGGGACCCACACTTATGGGGCGGGACCCACACTTATGGGGCGGGACCCACACTTATGGGGCGGGACCCACACTTGTGGGGCGGGACCCACACTTATGGGGCGGGACCCACACTTATGGGGCGGGACCCACTTCTATAGGGCGGGACCCACACTTATGGGGCGGAAATAACACTTATGGGGCGGGACCCACACTTATGGGGCGGGACCCACACTTGTGGGGCGGGACCCACACTTATGGGGCGGGACCCACACTTATGGGGCGGGACCAGCACTTATGGGGCGGGACCCACACTTATGGGGCGGGACCCACACTTATGGGGCGGGACCCACTTCTATAGGGCGGGACCCACACTTGTGGGGCGGGACCCACTCCTATAGGGCGGGACCCACACTTATGGGGCAGGACCCACACTTATGGGGCGGGACCCACACTTATGGGGCGGGACCCACACTTATGGGGCGGGACCCACACTTGTGGGGCAGGACTCCCACTTATGGGGCGGGACTCACACTTGTGGGGCGGGACCCACACTTATGGGGCGGGACCCACTTCTATAGGGCGGAACCCACACTTATGGGGTGGGACCCACACTTGTGGGGCGGGACCCACACTTATGGGGCGGGACCCACACTTATGGGGCGGGACCCACACTTGTGGGGCGGGACCCACACTTATGGGGCGGGACCCACTTCTATAGGGCGGGACCCACACTTATGGGGCGGGACCCACACTTATGGGGCGGGACCCACACTTATGGGGCGGGACCCACACTTATGGGGCGGGACCCACACTTATGGGGCGGGACTCGCACATGTGGGGCGGGACCCACACTTATGGGGCGGGACCCACACTTATGGGGTGGGACCCACACTTATGGGGCGGGACCCACACTTATGGGGCGGGACCCACTCCTATGGGGCGGGACCCACACTTGTGGGGCGGGACTCACACTTGTGGGGCGGGACCCACACTTATGGGGCGGGACCCACACTTATGGGTCAGAAATAACACTTATGGGGCGGGACCCACACTTATGGGGCGGGACCCACACTTATGGGGTGGGACCCACACTTGTGGGGCGGGACCCACACTTATGGGACGGGACCCACACTTATGGGGCGGGACCCACACTTGTGGGGCGGGACACACACTTCTGGGACGGAAATAACACTTATGGGGCGGGACCCACACTTATGGGGCGGGACTCACACTTATGGGGCGGGACCCACACTTGTGGGGCGGGACTCACACTTATGGGGCGGGACCAACACTTGTGGGGCGGGACCCACACTTATGGGGCGGAAATAACACTTATGGGGCGGGACATGCACTTGTGGGGCGGGACCCACACTTATGGGGCGGGACCCACACTTGTGGGGCGGGACCCACACTTATGGGGCGGGACCCACACTTGTGGGGCAGGACTCCCACTTATGGGGCGGGACTCACACTTGTGGGGCGGGACTCACACTTATGGGGCGGGACCCACACTTATAGGGCGGGACCCACACTTATGGGGCGGGACCCACACTTGTGGGGCAGGACCCACACTTATGGGGCGGGACACACACTTATGGGTCAGACCGCACACTTATGGGGCGGGACCCACACTTATGGGGCGGAATACACTCCTATGGGGCGGGACCCACACTTATGGGGCGGGACCCACTTCTATAGGGCGGGACCCACACTTATGGGGCGGGACCCACACTTATGGGGCGGGACCCACACTTGTGGGGCGGGACCCACACTTATGGGGCGGGACCCACACTTATGGGGCGGGACCCACTTCTATAGGGCGGAACCCACACTTATGGGGTGGGACCCACACTTGTGGGGCGGGACCCACACTTATGGGGCGGGACCCACACTTATGGGGCGGGACCCACACTTGTGGGGCGGGACCCACACTTATGGGGCGGGACCCACTTCTATAGGGCGGGACCCACACTTATGGGGCGGGACCCACACTTATGGGGCGGGACCCACACTTATGGGGCGGGACCCACACTTATGGGGCGGGACCCACACTTATGGGGCGGGACTCGCACATGTGGGGCGGGACCCACACTTATGGGGCGGGACCCACACTTATGGGGTGGGACCCACACTTATGGGGCGGGACCCACACTTATGGGGCGGGACCCACTCCTATGGGGCGGGACCCACACTTGTGGGGCGGGACTCACACTTGTGGGGCGGGACCCACACTTATGGGGCGGGACCCACACTTATGGGTCAGAAATAACACTTATGGGGCGGGACCCACACTTATGGGGCGGGACCCACACTTATGGGGTGGGACCCACACTTGTGGGGCGGGACCCACACTTATGGGACGGGACCCACACTTATGGGGCGGGACCCACACTTGTGGGGCGGGACACACACTTCTGGGACGGAAATAACACTTATGGGGCGGGACCCACACTTATGGGGCGGGACTCACACTTATGGGGCGGGACCCACACTTATGGGGCGGGACCCACACTTGTGGGGCGGGACTCACACTTATGGGGCGGGACCAACACTTGTGGGGCGGGACCCACACTTATGGGGCGGAAATAACACTTATGGGGCGGGACATGCACTTGTGGGGCGGGACCCACACTTATGGGGCGGGACCCACACTTGTGGGGCGGGACCCACACTTATGGGGCGGGACCCACACTTGTGGGGCAGGACTCCCACTTATGGGGCGGGACTCACACTTGTGGGGCGGGACTCACACTTATGGGGCGGGACCCACACTTGTGGGGCGGGACTCACACTTATGGGGCGGAAATAACACTTATGGGGCGGGACCCACACTTATGGGGCGGGACTCACACTTATGGGGCGGGACCCACACTTGTGGGGCGGAAATAACACTTATGGGGCGGGACCCACACTTATGGGGCGGGATTCACACTTATGGGGCGGGACCCACACTTATGGGGCGGGACCCACACTTATGGGGCGGGACCCACACTTGTGGGGCGGAAATAACACTTATGGGGCGGGACCCACACTTATGGGGCGGGACCCACACTTGTGGGGCGGGACTCACACTTATGGGGCGGGACCCACACTTATGGGGCGGGACCCACACTTATGGGGCGGGACCCACACTTATGGGGCGGGACCCACACTTATGGGGCAGGACCCAAACTTATGGGGCGGAAATAACACTTATGGGGCGGGACCCACAGTTATGGGGCGGCACCAGCACTTGTGGGGCGGGACCCACACTTATGGGGCGGGATTCACACTTATGGGGCGGGACCCACACTTATGGGTCAGACCCCACACTTGTGGGGCGGGACCCACTTCTATAGGGCGGGACCCACACTTATGGGGCGGGACCCACACTTATGGGGCGGAAATAACACTTATGGGGCGGGACCCACACTTGTGGGGCGGGACCCACACTTATGGGGCGGGACCCACACTTGTGGGGCGGGACCCACACTTATGGGGCGGGACCCACACTTATGGGGCGGGACCTGCAATTATGGGGCGGGACCCACACTTATGGGGCGGGACCCACACTTATGGGGCGGGACCCACACTTATGGGGCGGGACCCACACTTATGGGGCGGGACCCACACTTATGGGGCGAGACTCACACTTATGGGGCGGGACCCACTCCTATGGGGCGGGACCCACACTTATGGGGCGGGACCCACACTTATGGGGCGGAAATAACACTTATGGGGCGGGACCCACACTTATGGGGCGGGACCCACACTTATGGGGCGGGACTCACACTTATGGGGCGGGACCCACACTTATGGGGCGGGACTCACACTTATGGGGCGGAAATAACACTTATGGGGCGGGACCCACACTTATGGGGCGGGACCCACACTTGTGGGGCGGGACTCACACTTATGGGGCGGGACCCACACTTATGGGGCGGGACTCACACTTATGGGGCGGGACCCACACTTGTGGGGCGGGACCCAAACTTATGGGGCGGAACCCACACTTATGGGTCAGACCCCGCACTTATGGGGCGGGACCCACACTTGTGGGGCGGGATTCACACTTATGGGGCGGGACCCACACTTATGGGGCGGCACCAGCACTTGTGGGGCGGGACCCACACTTATGGGGCGGGATTCATACTTATGGGGCGGGACCCACACTTGTGGGGCGGGACACACACTTATGGGGCGGGACCCACACTTATGAGGCGGGACCCACACTTATGGGGCGGGACCCACACTTGTGGGGCGGGACCCACACTTATGGGGCGGGACCCACTCCTATGGGGCGGGACCCACACTTGTGGGGCGGGACTCATATGTGTGGGGCAGGACACACACTTATGGGGCGGGACCCACACTTGTGGGGCAGAAATAACACTTGTGGGGCGGGACCCACACTTATGGGGCGGGACCCACTTCTATAGGGCGGAACCCACACTTATGGGGCGGGACCCACACTTGTGGGGCGGGACCCACACTTATGGGGCGGGACCCGAACTTATGGGTCAGACCCCACACTTATGGGGCGGGACCCACACTTATGGGGCGGGACCCACACTTGTGGGGCGGGACCCACACTTATGGGGCGGGACCCACACTTGTGGGGCGGGACCCACACTTATGGGGCGGGACCCACACTTATGGGGCGGGACCCACACTTATGGGGCGGGACCCACACTTGTGGGGCAGGACTCACACTTATGGGGCGGGACTCACACTTATGGGGCGGGACCCACACTTGTGGGGCGGGACTCACACTTGTGGGGCGGGACCCACACTTATGGGGCGGGACACATTCCTATGGGGCGGGACTCACACTTGTGGGGCGGGACCCACACTTGTGGGGCGGGACCCACACTTATGGGGCGGGACACATTCCTATGGGGCGGGACCCACACTTGTGGGGCGGGACTCACACTTATGGGGCGGGACCCACACTTGTGGGGCGAAAATAACACTTATGGGGCGGGACCCACACTTATGGGGCGGGACCCACTTCTATAGGGCGGGACCCACACTTGTGGGTCGGGACCCACAATTATGGGGCGGGACCCACACTTATGGGGCGGGACACACACTTATGGGGCGGGACCCGATCCTATGGGGCGGGACCCACACTTATGGGGCGGAACCCGAATTTATGAAGCGGGACCCACACTTGTGGGGCGGGACCCACACTTATGGGTCAGACCCCACACTTATGGGGCGAGACCCACACTTATGGGGCGGGACCCACACTTATGGGGCGGGACCCACACTTATGGGGCGGGACCCACACTTGTGGGGCGGGACCCACACTTATGGGGCAGAAATAACACTTATGGGGCAGAAATAACACTTATGGGGCGGGACCCACACTTGTGGGGCGGGACCCACACTTATGGGGCGGGACCCACACTTATGGGGCGGGACACACACTTATGGGGCGGGACTCACACTTATGGGGCGGGACCCACACTTATGGGGCGGAAATAACACTTATGGGGCGGGACCCACACTTGTGGGGCGGGACCCACACTTATGGGGCGGGACCCACACTTATGGGGCGGGACTCACACTTATGGGGCGGGACTCACACTTATGGGGCGGGACCCACACTTGTGGGGCGGGACCCACACTTATGGGGCGGGACACACTCCTATGGGGCGGGACCCGCACTTGTGGGGCGGGACCCACACTTATGGGGCGGGACCCACACTTGTGGGGCGGGACCCACACTTGTGGGGCGGGACTCACACTTATGGGGCGGGACCCACACTTGTGGGGCGGGACCCACACTTATGGGGCGGGACCCACACTTGTGGGGCGGGACCCACACTTATGGGTCAAACCCCGCACTTATGGGGCGGGACCCACACTTGTGGGGCGGGACCCACACTTGTGGGGCGGGACTCACACTTATGGGGCGGGACCCACACTTGTGGGGCGGGACCCACACTTATGGGGCGGGACCCACACTTGTGGGGCGGGACCCACACTTGTGGGGCGGAAATAACACTTATGGGGCGGGACCCACACTTGTGGGGCGGGACCCACACTTGTGGGGCGGGACTCACACTTGTGGGGCGGGACACACACTTGTGGGGCGGGACCCACACTTATGGGGCGGGACCCACACTTATGGGTCAGACCCCGCACTTATGGGACGGGACCAGCACTTGTGGGGCGGGACCCACACTTATGGGGCAGAAATAACACTTATGGGGCGGGACCCACACTTGTGGGGCGGGACTCACACTTGTGGGGCGGGACCCACACTTATGGGGCGGGACCCACACTTGTGGGGCGGGACCCACACTTATGGGGCGGGACCCACACTTATGGGGCGGGACCCACACTTGTGGGGCGGGACTCACACTTATGGGGCGGGACCCACACTTATGGGGCGGGACTCACACTTATGGGGCGGGACCCACACTTAAGGGGCAGAAATAACACTTGTGGGGCGGGACCCACACTTATGGGGCGGGACCCACACTTATGGGGCGGGACTCACACTTATGGGGCGGGACCCACACTTATGGGGCGGGACTCACACTTATGGGGCGGGACCCACACTTATGGGGCGGGACCCACACTTATGGGGCGGGACTCACACTTATGGGGCAGGACTCACACTTATGGGGCGGGAATCACACTTATGGGGCGGGACCCACACTTATGGGGCGGGACCCACACTTGTGGGGCGGGACCCACACTTATGGGGCGGGACCCACACTTATGGGGCGGGACCCACACTTGTGGGGCGGAACTCCCACTTATGGGGCGGGACCCACACTTGTGGGGCGGAAATAACACTTATGGGGCGGGACCCACACTTATGGGGCGGGACCCACACTTATGGGTCAGACCCCACACTTATGGGGCGGGACCCACACTTATGGGGCGGGACCCACACTTGTGGGGCGGGACCCACACTTATGGGGCGGAAATAACACTTATGGGGCGGGACCCACACTTGTGGGGCGGGACCCACACTTATGGGGCGGGACCCACACTTGTGGGGCGGGACCCACACTTATGGGGCGGAATACACTCCTATGGGGCGGGACCCACACTTATGGGGCGGGACCCACACTTATGGGTCAGACCCCACACTTATGGGGCGGGACTCACACTTATGGGGCAGGACCCACACTTATGGGGCGGGACCCACACTTATGGGGTGGGACCCACACTTATGGGTCAGACCCCACACTTATGGGGCGGGACCCACACTTATGGGGCAGGACCCACACTTATGGGGCGGGACTCACTCTTATGGGGCAGGACCCACACTTGTGGGGCGGGACTCACACTTATGGGGCGGGACCCACACTTATGGGGCGGGACCCACACTTATGGGGTGGGACCCACACTTGTGGGGCAGAACACAAACTTATGGGGCGGGACCCACACTTATGGGGCGGGACTCACACTTATGGGGCGGGACTCACACTTATGGGTCAGACCCCGCACTTATGGGGCGGGACCCACACTTATGGGGCGGAAATAACACTTATGGGGCGGGACCCACACTTATGGGGCGGGACCCACACTTATGGGGCGGGACACACTCCTATGGGGCGGGACCCACACTTGTGGGGCGGGACCCACACTTATGGGGCGGGACCCACACTTATGGGGTGGAAATAACACTTATGGGGCGGGACCCACACTTATGGGGCGGGACTCACACTTATGGGGCGGGACTCACACTTATGGGGCGGGACCCACACTTATGGGGCGGGACCCACACTTGTGGGGCGGGACCCACACTTATGGGGCGGGACCCACACTTACGGGGCGGGACCCACACTTATGGGGCGGGACCCACACTTATGGGGCGGGACCCACACTTGTGGGGCGGGACCCACACTTATGGGGCGGGACCCACACTTATGGGGCGGGACCCACACTTGTGGGGCGGAACTCCCACTTATGGGGCGGGACCCACTCCTATGGGGCGGGACCCACACTTATGGGGCGGGACCCACACTTGTGGGGCGGGACCCACACTTATGGGTCAGACCCCACACTTATGGGGCGGGACCCACACTTATGGGGCGGGACCCACACTTGTGGGGCGGGACCCACACTTATGGGGCGGAAATAACACTTATGGGGCGGGACCCACACTTGTGGGGCGGGACCCACACTTATGGGGCGGGACCCACACTTGTGGGGCGGGACCCACACTTATGGGGCGGAATACACTCCTATGGGGCGGGACCCACACTTATGGGGCGGGACCCACACTTATGGGTCAGACCCCACACTTATGGGGCGGGACTCACACTTATGGGGCAGGACCCACACTTATGGGGCGGGACCCACACTTATGGGGTGGGACCCACACTTATGGGTCAGACCCCACACTTATGGGGCGGGACCCACACTTATGGGGCAGGACCCACACTTATGGGGCGGGACCCACACTTATGGGGCGGGACCCACACTTATGGGGCGGGACCCACACTTATGGGGCGGAAATAACACTTATGGGGCAGGACCCACACTTATGGGGCGGGACCCAGACTTATGGGGCGGGACCCACACTTGTGGGGCGGAAATAACACTTATGGGGCGGGACCCACACTTATGGGGCGGGACCCACACTTATGGGGTGGGACCCACACTTGTGGGGCGGGACCCACACTTATGGGGTGGGACCCACACTTATGGGGCGGGACCCACACTTGTGGGGCGGGACCCACACTTATGGGGCGGGACCCACACTTGTGGGGCGGGACCCCACACTTATGGGGCGGGACCCACACTTATGGGGCGGGACCCACACTTATGGGGCGGGACCCACACTTATGGGGCGGGACTCACACTTATGGGGCGGGACTCACACTTATGGGGCGGGACCCACACTTATGGGGCGGGACCCACACTTGTGGGGCGGGACCCACACTTATGGGGCGGGACCCACACTTGTGGGGCGGGACCCACACTTATGGGGCGGGACCCACACTTATGGGGCGGGACCCACACTTATGGGGCGGGAACCACACTTATGGGGCGGGACCCACACTTATGGGGCGGGACCCACACTTATGGGGCGGGACCCACACTTGTGGGGCGGGACTCACACTTATGGGGCGGGACCAACACTTGTGGGGCGGGACCCACACTTATGGGGCGGAAATAACACTTATGGGGCGGGACATGCACTTGTGGGGCGGGACCCACACTTATGGGGCGGGACCCACACTTGTGGGGCGGGACCCACACTTATGGGGCGGAAATAACACTTATGGGGCGGGACATGCACTTGTGGGGCGGGACCCACACTTATGGGGCGGAAATAACACTTATGGGGCGGGACATGCACTTGTGGGGCGGGACCCACACTTATGGGGCGGGACCCACACTTGTGGGGCGGGACTCACACTTATGGGGCGGGACCAACACTTGTGGGGCGGGACCCACACTTATGGGGCGGAAATAACACTTATGGGGCGGGACATGCACTTGTGGGGCGGGACCCACACTTATGGGGCGGGACCCACACTTGTGGGGCGGGACCCACACTTATGGGGCGGAAATAACACTTATGGGGCGGGACATGCACTTGTGGGGCGGGACCCACACTTATGGGGCGGAAATAACACTTATGGGGCGGGACATGCACTTGTGGGGCGGGACCCACACTTATGGGGCGGGACCCACACTTATGGGGTGGGACCCACACTTATGGGGCGGGACTCACACTTATGGGGCGGGACTCGCACTTGTGGGGCGGGACACACACTTATGGGGCGGAAATAACACTTATGGGGCGGGACCCACACTTATGGGGCGGGACCCACACTTATGGGGCAGGACTCACACTTATGGGGCGGGACTCGCACTTGTGGGGCGGGACCCACACTTATGGGGCGGGACTCACACTTATGGGTCAGACCCCAAACTTATGGGGCGAGACCCACACTTATGGGGCGGGACCCACACTTATGGGGCGGAAATAACACTTATGGGGCGGGACCCACACTTGTGGGGCGGGACCCACACTTATGGGTCAGACCCCACACTTATGGGGCGGGACTCACACTTATGGGGCGGGACCCACACTTATGGGGCGGGACCCACACTTGTGGGGCGGGACCCACACTTATGGGGCGGGACCCACACTTGTGGGGCGGGACCCACACTTATGGGGCGGGACCCACACTTATGGGTCAGACCCAACACTTATGGGTCCGAGCCCCCCACTTATGGGTCAGAACCCCTCTCCTACGGGTCAGACCCCTCTCCTATGGGTCCGAGCCCCACACTTAGGGGTCCGATCCCCCACTTATGGCTCAGCCCCCCACTTATGGGTCCGAGCCCCCCACTTATGCCTCAGCCCCCCACTTATGGGGCAGCCCCCCACTTATGGGTCCGAGCCCCCCACTTATGCCTCAGCCCCCCACTTATGGGTCCGACCCCCCCACTTATGGGTCCGAGCCCCACACTTATGGGTCAGACCCCTCTCCTATGGGACACCCCACCTCTCCTACAGGTCAGACCCCTCTCCTATGGGTCCAAGCCCCCCACTTATGGGTCAGCCCCCCACTTATGGGTCCGAGCCCCACACTTATGGGGCAGAACCCGCTCCTATAGGTCAGACCTACACTTATGGGTCAGACCCCCCTCCAACAGGTCAGACCCCTCTCCTATGGGTCCGCCCCCCCCACTTATGGCTCCGACCCCCCCACTTATGGGTCAGACCCCCTCTCCTACAGGTCAGACCCCCCACTTATGGGTCCGCCCCCCCACTTATGGCTCCGCCCCCCCCACTTATGGCTCCGCCCCCCCACTTATGGGTCCGAGCCCCCCACTTATGGGTCCGAGCCCCCCACTTATGGGTCCGAGCCCCACACTTATGGGTCCGAGCCCCCCACTTATGGGTCCGAGCCCCACACTTATGGGTCCGAGCCGCGCACTTATGGGTCAGAACCCCTCTCCTATGAGCCCGACCCCTCTTCTATGGGTCCGAGCCCCACACTTATGGGTCAGACCCCCTCTCCTACAGGTCAGACCCCCCACTTATGGGTCCGAGCCCCACACTTATGGGTCCGACTCCCCCACTTATGCCTCAGTCCCCCCACTTATGGGTCCGAGCCCCACACTTATGGGTCCGAGCCCCACACTCATGGGTCTGAGCCCCACACTTATGGGTCAGAACCCCCTCCTATGAGTCAGATCCCCCTCCTATGGGTCCGCCCCCCCCACTTATGGGTCCGAGCCCCCCACTTATGGGTCCGAGCCCCACACTTATGGGTCAGAACCCCTCTCCTATGAGTCCGACCCCTCTTCTATGGGTCCAACGCGACACTTATGGGTCCGAGCCCCCCACTTATGGCTCCGAGCCCCACACTTATGGGTCCGAGCCCCACACTTATGGGTCAGAACCCCTCTCCTATGGGTCCGAGCCCCACACTTATGGGTCCGAGCCCCACACTTATGGGTCAGACCCCCCTCCTACAGGTCAGAACCCCCTCCTACGAATCAGAACCCCCACTTATGGGTCCGAGCCCCCCACTTATGGGTCCGAGTCCCCCACTTATGGGTCAGAACCCCTCTCCTACGGGTCAAACCCCTCTCCTATGGGTCCGACCCCCCACTTATGGGTCCGAGTCCCCCACTTATGGGTCCGACCCCCCACTTATGGGTCCGCCCCCCCCACTTATGGGTCCGAGCCCCACACTTATGGGTCCGAGCCCCCCACTTATGGGTCCGACCCCTCTCCTATGGGACACCCCACCTCTCCTACAGGTCAGACCCCCCACTTATGGGTCAGCCCCCCACTTATGGCTCCGCCCCCCCACTTATGGCTCCGCCCCCCCACTTATGGCTCCGCCCCCCCCACTTATGGGTCCGAGCCCCACACTTATGGGTCAGAACCCCTCCCCTACGGGTCAGACCCCTCTCCTATGGGTCCGAGCCCCACACTTATGGGTCCGAGCCCCTCTCCTACAGGTCAGACACCCCACTTATGGGTCAGCCCCCCACTTATGGGTCCGAGCCCCCCACTTATGGGTCCGAGCCCCACACTTATGGGTCAGACCCCCCCTCACTTATGGGGCAGAACCCGCTCCTATGGGTCAGATCTCCCTCTTATGCCTCAGTCCCCCCACTTATGGCTCCGCCCCCCCACTTATGGCTCCGCCCCCCCACTTATGGCTCCGCCCCCCCACTTATGGCTCCGCCCCCCCCACTTATGGCTCCGCCCCCCACTTATGGGTCCGAGCCCCCCACTTATGGGTCAGAACCCCTCTCCTATGAGTCCGACCCCTCTCCTATGGGTCCGAGCCCCACACTTATGCCTCAGTCGCCCCACTTATGGGTCAGCCCCCCCCACTTATGGGTCCGACCCCCCCACTTATGGCTCCGCCCCCCCCACTTATGGCTCCGCCCCCCCCACTTATGGGTCCGAGCCCCACACTTATGGGTCTGAGCCCCACACTTATGGGTCCGAGCCCCACACTTATGGGTCAGAACCCCTCTCCTACGGGTCAAATCCCTCTCCTATGGGTCCGAGTCCCCACTTATGGGTCCGAACCCCCACTTATGCCTCAGCCCTCCCACTTATGGGTCCGAGCCCCCCACTTATGGGTCCGCCCCCCCACTTATGGGTCCGAGCCCCACACTTATGGGTCAGAACCCCTCCCCTACGGGTCAAACCCCTCTCCTATGTGTCCGACCCCCCACTTATGGCTCCAACCCCCCCACTTATGGGTCCGAGCTCCCACTTATGGGTCAGCCCCCCACTTATGGGTCCGAGCCCCCCACTTATGGGTCCGAGCCCCCCACTTATGGGTCCGAGCCCCACACTTATGGGTCAGAACCCCTCTCCTATGAGTCCGACCCCTCTCCTATGGGTCCGAGCCCCCCCACTTATGGCTCCGCCCCCCCACTTATGGCTCCGCCCCCCCCACTTATGGGTCCGAGCCCCCCACTTATGGGTCCGAGCCCCCCACTTATGGCTCCGACCCCCCCACTTATGGGTCCGAGCCCCTCTCCTACGGGTCAAATCCCTCTCCTATGGGTCCGACGCGATACTTATGGGTCCGAGCCCCCCACTTATGGGTCCGAGCCCCACACTTATGGGTCAGACCCCCTCTCCTACAGGTCAGACCCCCTCTCCTACAGGTCAGACCCCCCACTTATGGGTCCGACCCCCCCACTTATGCCTCAGTCCCCCCACTTATGGGTCCGAGCTCCCACTTATGGGTCAGCCCCCCACTTATGTGTCCGAGCCCCCCACTTATGGGTCCGAGCCCCACACTTATGGGTCCGAGCCCCACACTTATGGGTCAGAACCCCTCTCCTATGAGTCCGACCCCTCTTCTATGGGTCCAACGCGACACTTATGGGTCCGAGCCCCCCACTTATGGCTCCGAGCCCCACACTTATGGGTCCGAGCCCCACACTTATGGGTCAGAACCCCTCTCCTATGGGTCCAAGCCCCACACTTATGGGTCCGAGCCCCCCACTTATGGGTCAGAACCCCTCTCCTACAGGTCAGACCCCTCTCCTATGGGTCCGACGCGACACTTATGGGTCCGAGCCCCACACTTATGGGTCCGAGCCCCACACTTATGGGTCAGACCCCCTCTCCTATAGGTCAGACCCACACTTATGGGTCAGAACCCCTCTCCTACAGGTCAGACCCCTCTCCTATGGGTCCGACGCGACACTTATGGGTCCGAGCCCCACACTTATGGGTCCGAGCCCCACACTTATGGGTCAGACCCCCTCTCCTATAGGTCAGACCCACACTTATGGGTCAGAACCCCTCTCCTACAGGTCAGACCCCTCTCCTATGGGTCCAACGCGACACTTATGGGTCCGAGCCCCCCACTTATGGCTCCGCCCCCCCCACTTATGGGTCAGCCCCCCACTTATGGGTCCGAGCCCCACACTTATGGGTCAGAACCCCTCTCCTACAGGTCAGACCCCTCTCCTATGGGTCTGAGCCCCCCACTTATGGGTCAGCCCCCCACTTATGGGTCCGAGCCCCCCACTTATGGGTCCGAGCCCCACACTTATGGGTCAGAACCCCTCTCCTATGGGTCCGAGCCCCCACTTATGGCTCCAACCCCCCCACTTATGGGTCCGAGCCCCCCACTTATGGCTCCGCCCCCCCCACTTATGGGTCCGACCCCCACACTTATGGGTCAGAACCCCTCTCCTATGAGTCCGACCCCTCTCCTATGGGTCCGAGCCCCCCACTTATGGGTCCGAGCCCCACACTTATGGGTCCGACCCCCCCACTTATGGGTCAGAACCCCTCTCCTATGGCTCCGAGCCCCACACTTATGGGTCAGAACCCCTCTCCTATGGGTCCAAGCCCCACACTTATGGGTCCGAGCCCCCCACTTATGGGTCCGAGCCCCACACTTATGGGTCCGAGCCCCACACTTATGGGTCAGACCCCCTCTCCTACAGGTCAGACCCCCTCTCCTACAGGTCAGACCCCCCACTTATGGGTCCGACCCCCCCACTTATGCCTCAGTCCCCCCACTTATGGGTCCGAGCTCCCACTTATGGGTCAGCCCCCCACTTATGGGTCCGAGCCCCCCACTTATGGGTCCGAGCCCCACACTTATGGGTCAGAACCCCTCTCCTACAGGTCAGACCCCTCTCCTATGGGTCTGAGCCCCCCACTTATGGGTCAGCCCCCCACTTATGGGTCCGAGCCCCCCACTTATGGGTCCGAGCCCCACACTTATGGGTCAGAACCCCTCTCCTATGGGTCCGAGCCCCACACTTATGGGTCCGAGCCCCACACTTATGGGTCAGACCCCCCTCCTACAGGTCAGAACCCCCTCCTACGAATCAGAACCCCCACTTATGGGTCCGAGCCCCCCACTTATGGGTCCGAGTCCCCCACTTATGGGTCAGAACCCCTCTCCTACGGGTCAAACCCCTCTCCTATGTGTCCGACCCCCCACTTATGGGTCTGACCCCCCACTTATGGCTCCGCCCCCCCCACTTATGGCTCCGCCCCCCCCACTTATGGGTCCGAGCCCCTCTCCTACGGGTCAGACCCCTCTCCTATGGGTCCGAGCCCCCCACTTATGGGTCCGACCCCTCTCCTATGGGACACCCCACCTCTCCTACAGGTCAGACCCCTCTCCTATGGGTCCGACCCCCCCACTTATGGGTCCGAGCCCCACACTTATGGGTCCGAGCCCCACACTTATGGGTCAGAACCCCTCTCCTACGGGTCAGACCCCTCTCCTATGGGTCCGACCCCCCCACTTATGGGTCAGGCCCCCACTTATGGGTCCGAGCCCCACACTTATGGGTCAGACCCCCTCTCCTACAGGTCAGACCCCCTCTCCTACAGGTCAGACCCCCCACTTATGGGTCCGACCCCCCCACTTATGCCTCAGTCCCCCCACTTATGGGTCAGCCCCACACTTATGGGTCAGCCCCCCACTTATGGGTCCGAGCCCCACACTTATGGGTCCGAGCCCCACACTTATGGGTCAGACCCCCTCTCCTACAGGTCAGACCCCCTCTCCTACAGGTCAGACCCCCCACTTATGGCTCCAACCCCCCCACTTATGGGTCCGAGCTCCCACTTATGGGTCAGCCCCCCACTTATGGGTCCGACCCCCCCACTTATGGCTCCGCCCCCCCTACTTATGGCTCCGCCCCCCCACTTATGGGTCCGAGCCCCCACTTATGGGTCCGAGTCCCCCACTTATGGGTCAGAACCCCTCTCCTACGGGTCAAACCCCTCTCCTATGTGTCCGACCCCCCACTTATGGGTCCGAGTCCCCCACTTATGGGTCCGCCCCCCCACTTATGGGTCCGAGCCCCCCACTTATGGGTCCGAGCCCCACACTTATGGGTCAGAACCCCTCTCCTATGGGTCCGAGCCCCCCACTTATGGGTCCGACCCCTCTCCTATGGGACACCCCACCTCTCCTACAGGTCAGACCCCCCACTTATGGGTCAGCCCCCCCACTTATGGCTCCGCCCCCCCACTTATGGCTCCGCCCCCCCACTTATGGCTCCGCCCCCCCCACTTATGGGTCCGAGCCCCCTCCTATGGGTCCGAGCCCCACACTTATGGGTCAGACCCCCTCTCCTACAGGTCAGACCCCCCACTTATGGCTCCAACCCCCCCACTTATGGGTCCGAGCTCCCACTTATGGGTCAGCCCCCCACTTATGGGTCCGACCCCCCCACTTATGGGTCCGAGCCCCCCCACTTATGGGTCCGAGCCCCACACTTATGGGTCAGAACCCCTCTCCTATGAGTCCGACCCCTCTTCTATGGGTCCAACGCGACACTTATGGGTCCGAGCCCCCCACTTATGGCTCCGAGCCCCACACTTATGGGTCCGAGCCCCACACTTATGGGTCAGAACCCCTCTCCTATGGGTCCGAGCCCCACACTTATGGGTCCGAGCCCCACACTTATGGGTCAGACCCCCCTCCTACAGGTCAGAACCCCCTCCTACGAATCAGAACCCCCACTTATGGGTCCGAGCCCCCCACTTATGGGTCCGAGCCCCACACTTATGGGTCAGAACCCCTCTCCTACGGGTCAGACCCCTCTCCTATGGGTCCAACGCGACACTTATGGGTCCGAGCCCCCCACTTATGGGTCCGACCCCCTCTCCTACAGGTCAGACACCCCACTTATGGGTCCGCCCCCCCACTTATGGGTCCGAGCCCCCCACTTATGGGTCAGACCCCCTCGCCTACGGGTCAGACCCCTCTCCTATGGGTCCGAGCTCCCACTTATTGGTCCGAGCCCCACACTTATGGGTCAGAACCCCCTCCTATGAGTCAGACCCACACTTATGGGTCAGACCCCCCCTCCTACAGGTCAGACCCCCTCTCCTACAGGTCAGACCCCCCACTTATGGGTCCAACCCCCCCACTTATGGGTCCGAGCCCCACACTTATGGGTCCGACTCCCCCACTTATGCCTCAGTCCCCCCACTTATGGGTCCGAGCCCCACACTTATGGGTCCGAGCCCCACACTCATGGGTCTGAGCCCCACACTTATGGGTCAGAACCCCCTCCTATGAGTCAGATCCCCCTCCTATGGGTCCGCCCCCCCCACTTATGGGTCAGCCCCACACTTATGGGTCCGAGCCCCACACTTATGGGTCAGAACCCCTCTCCTATGAGTCCGACCCCCCTCCTATGGGTCCGAGCCCCCACTTATGGGTCCGAGCCCCACACTTATGGGTCCGACCCCCCCACTTATGGGTCAGAACCCCTCTCCTATGGCTCCGAGCCCCACACTTATGGGTCAGAACCCCTCTCCTACAGGTCAGCCCCCCCACTTATGGGTCCGACCCCCCCACTTATGGCTCCAACCCCCCCACTTATGGCTCCGCCCCCCCACTTATGGCTCCGCCCCCCCACTTATGGCTCCGCCCCCCCCACTTATGGCTCCGCCCCCCCCACTTATGGGTCCGAGCCCCCTCCTATGGGTCCGAGCCCCACACTTATGGGTCAGACCCCCTCTCCTACAGGTCAGACCCCCCACTTATGGCTCCGCCCCCCCCACTTATGGGTCAGCCCCCCACTTATGGGTCCGAGCCCCACACTTATGGGTCCGCCCCCCCACTTATGGGTCCGAGCCCCACACTTATGGGTCAGAACCCCTCTCCTATGGGTCCGAGCCCCCACTTATGGGTCCGAGCTCCCACTTATGCCTCAGTCCCCCCACTTATGGGTCCGACCCCACACTTATGGCTCCGCCCCCCCCACTTATGGGTCCGAGCCCCCCACTTATGGCTCCGCCCCCCCCACTTATGGCTCCGCCCCCCCACTTATGGCTCCGCCCCCCCCACTTATGGCTCCGCCCCCCCCACTTATGGGTCCGAGCCCCCTCCTATGGGTCCGAGCCCCACACTTATGGGTCCGACCCCTCTCCTATGGGACACCCCACCTCTCCTACAGGTCAGACCCCTCTCCTACGGGTCAGACCCCTCTCCTATGGGTCCAAGCCCCCCACTTATGGGTCAGCCCCCCACTTATGGGTCCGAGCCCCACACTTATGGGGCAGAACCCGCTCCTATAGGTCAGACCTACACTTATGGGTCAGACCCCCCTCCAACAGGTCAGACCCCTCTCCTATGGGTCCGCCCCCCCCACTTATGGCTCCGACCCCCCCACTTATGGGTCCGACCCCCTCTCCTACAGGTCAGACACCCCACTTATGGGTCCGCCCCCCCACTTATGGGTCCGAGCCCCCCACTTATGGGTCCGACCCCCCCACTTATGCCTCAGCCCCCCACTTATGGGTCCGAGCCCCACACTTATGGGTCAGACCCCCTCTCCTATGAGTCCGACCCCCCACTTATGGGTCCGAGCCCCACACTTATGGGTCCGACTCCCCCACTTATGCCTCAGTCCCCCCACTTATGGGTCCGAGCCCCACACTTATGGGTCCAACCCCCCCACTTATGGGTCCGCCCCCCCCACTTATGGCTCCGCCCCCCCCACTTATGGCTCCGCCCCCCCACTTATGGGTCAGGCCCCCACTTATGGTCCGAGCCCCACACTTATGGGTCAGAACCCCTCCCCTACGGGTCAAACCCCTCTCCTATGTGTCCGACCCCCCACTTATGGGTCCGAGTCCCCCACTTATGGGTCCGAGCCCCACACTTATGGGTCAGACCCCCTCTCCTATAGGTCAGACCCACACTTATGGGTCAGAACCCCTCTCCTACAGGTCAGACCCCTCTCCTATGGGTCCAACGCGACACTTATGGGTCCGAGCCCCCCACTTATGGCTCCGCCCCCCCCACTTATGGGTCCGAGCCCCCCACTTATGGGTCCGAGCCCCCCACTTATGGGTCCAAGCCCCCCACTTATGGGTCCGCCCCCCCCACTTATGGGTCCGAGCCCCACACTTATGGGTCCGACCCCTCTCCTATGGGACACCCCACCTCTCCTACAGGTCAGACCCCTCTCCTACGGGTCAGACCCCTCTCCTATGGGTCCAAGCCCCCCACTTATGGGTCAGCCCCCCACTTATGGGTCCAAGCCCCCCACTTATGGGTCCGCCCCCCCCACTTATGGGTCCGAGCCCCCCACTTATGGGTCCGACCCCTCTCCTATGGGACACCCCACCTCTCCTACAGGTCAGACCCCCCACTTATGGGTCAGCCCCCCACTTATGGCTCCGCCCCCCCCACTTATGGGTCCGACCACCCCACTTATGGGTCCGAGCCCCCCACTTATGGGTCAGAACCCCTCCCCTACGGGTCAAATCCCTCTCCTATGGGTCCGACCCCCCACTTATGGGTCCAAGCCCCACACTTATGGGTCAGAACCCCCTCCTATGAGTCAGACCCACACTTATGGGTCAGACCCCCCCTCCTACAGGTCAGACCCCATCTCCTACGGATCAGCCCCCCCACTTATGGGTCCGCCCCCCCCACTTATGGGTCCGAGCCCACCTTATGCCTCAGTCCCCCCACTTATGGGTCAGCCCCCCACTTATGGGTCCGAGCCCCACACTTATGGGTCAGACCCCCTCTCCTATGAGTCCGACCCCTCTCCTATGGGTCCGATCCCCCACTTATGCCTCAGCCCCCCCACTTATGGCTCCGAGCCCCCACTTATGGGTCCGACCCCCCCACTTATGGGTCCGAGCCCCACACTTATGGGTCCGACCCCTCTCCTATGGGACACCCCACCTCTCCTACAGGTCAGACCCCTCTCCTACGGGTCAGACCCCTCTCCTATGGGTCCGAGCCCCCCACTTATGGGTCCGACCCCCTCTCCTATGGGACACCCCACCTCTCCTACAGGTCAGACCCCTCTCCTATGGGTCCGACCCCCCCACTTATGGGTCCGAGCCCCACACTTATGGGTCAGACCCCCTCTCCTACAGGTCAGACCCCCCACTTATGGGTCCGAGCCCCCCACTTATGGGTCCGACTCCCCCACTTATGCCTCAGTCCCCCCACTTATGGGTCCGAGCCCCACACTTATGGGTCCGAGCCCCACACTCATGGGTCTGAGCCCCACACTTATGGGTCAGAACCCCTCTCCTATGAGCCCAACCCCTCTTCTATGGGTCCAACCCCCCACTTATGGGTCCGAGCTCCCACTTATGGGTCCAAGCCCCCCACTTATGGGTCCGCCCCCCCCCACTTATGGGTCCGCCCCCCCCACTTATGGGTCCGCGCCCCCCACTTATGGGTCCGACCCCCCACTTATGGGTCCGAGTCCCCCACTTATGGGTCCGAGCCCCACACTTATGGGTCCGAGCCCCACACTTATGGGTCAGACCCCCTCTCCTACAGGTCAGACCCCCCACTTATGGGTCCGACCCCTCTCCTATGGGACACCCCACCTCTCCTACAGGTCAGACCCCCCACTTATGGGTCCGAGCCCCCCACTTATGCCTCAGTCCCCCCACTTATGGGTCCAAGTCCCCCACTTATGGGTCCGAGCCCCCCACTTATGGGTCAGACCCCTCTCCTATGAGTCCGACCCCTCTCCTATGGGTCCGAGCCCCACACTTATGGGTCAAACCCCCTCTCCTACAGGTCATACACCCCACTTATGGGTCCGAGCCCCCCACTTATGGGTCCGACCCCCCCACTTATGGGTCCGAGCCCCTCTCCTACGGGTCAGACCCCTCTCCTATGGGTCCAACGCGACACTTATGGGTCCGAGCCCCCCACTTATGGGTCCGACCCCCTCTCCTACAGGTCAGACCCCCCACTTATGGGTCCGCCCCCCCCACTTATGGCTCCGCCCCCCCACTTATGGCTCCGCCCCCCCCACTTATGGCTCCGCCCCCCCCACTTATGGGTCCGAGCCCCACACTTATGGGTCCGAGCCCCACACTTATGGGTCAGACCCCCTCTCCTACAGGTCAGACCCCCCACTTATGGGTCCGACCCCCCCACTTATGCCTCAGTCCCCCCACTTATGGGTCCGACCCCCCCACTTATGGCTCCGCCCCCCCCACTTATGGGTCCGAGCCCCCCACTTATGGGTCCGAGCCCCCCACTTATGGGTCCGACCCCTCTCCTATGGGACACCCCACCTCTCCTACGGGTCAGACCCCTCTCCTATGGGTCCAAGCCCCCCACTTATGGGTCAGCCCCCCACTTATGGGTCCGAGCCCCACACTTATGGGGCAGAACCCGCTCCTATAGGTCAGACCTACACTTATGGGTCAGACCCCCCTCCAACAGGTCAGACCCCTCTCCTATGGGTCCGCCCCCCCCCACTTATGGCTCCGACCCCCCCACTTATGGGTCCGACCCCCTCTCCTACAGGTCAGACACCCCACTTATGGGTCCGCCCCCCCACTTATGGGTCCGAGCCCCCCACTTATGGGTCCGACCCCCCCACTTATGCCTCAGCCCCCCACTTATGGGTCCGAGCCCCACACTTATGGGTCAGACCCCCTCTCCTATGAGTCCGACCCCCCACTTATGGGTCCGAGCCCCACACTTATGGGTCCGACTCCCCCACTTATGCCTCAGTCCCCCCACTTATGGGTCCGAGCCCCACACTTATGGGTCCAACCCCCCCACTTATGGGTCCGCCCCCCCCACTTATGGCTCCGCCCCCCCCACTTATGGCTCCGCCCCCCCACTTATGGGTCAGGCCCCCACTTATGGGTCCGAGCCCCACACTTATGGGTCAGAACCCCTCCCCTACGGGTCAAACCCCTCTCCTATGTGTCCGACCCCCCACTTATGGGTCCGAGTCCCCCACTTATGGGTCCGAGCCCCACACTTATGGGTCAGACCCCCTCTCCTATAGGTCAGACCCACACTTATGGGTCAGAACCCCTCTCCTACAGGTCAGACCCCTCTCCTATGGGTCCAACGCGACACTTATGGGTCCGAGCCCCCCACTTATGGCTCCGCCCCCCCCCACTTATGGGTCCGAGCCCCCCACTTATGGGTCCGAGCCCCCCACTTATGGGTCCAAGCCCCCCACTTATGGGTCCGCCCCCCCCACTTATGGGTCCGAGCCCCACACTTATGGGTCCGACCCCTCTCCTATGGGACACCCCACCTCTCCTACAGGTCAGACCCCTCTCCTACGGGTCAGACCCCTCTCCTATGGGTCCAAGCCCCCCACTTATGGGTCAGCCCCCCACTTATGGGTCCAAGCCCCCCACTTATGGGTCCGCCCCCCCCACTTATGGGTCCGAGCCCCCCACTTATGGGTCCGACCCCTCTCCTATGGGACACCCCACCTCTCCTACAGGTCAGACCCCTCTCCTATGGGTCCGACCCCCCCCACTTATGGGTCCGAGCCCCACACTTATGGGTCAGAACCCCTCTCCTATGGGTCCGAGCCCCCCACTTATGGGTCCGACCCCTCTCCTATGGGACACCCCACCTCTCCTACAGGTCAGACCCCTCTCCTATGGGTCCGACCCCCCCACTTATGGGTCCGAGCCCCACACTTATGGGTCAGACCCCCTCTCCTACAGGTCAGACCCCCCACTTATGGGTCCGAGCCCCCCACTTATGGGTCCGACTCCCCCACTTATGCCTCAGTCCCCCCACTTATGGGTCCGAGCCCCACACTTATGGGTCCGAGCCCCACACTCATGGGTCTGAGCCCCACACTTATGGGTCAGAACCCCTCTCCTATGAGCCCAACCCCTCTTCTATGGGTCCAACCCCCCACTTATGGGTCCGAGCTCCCACTTATGGGTCCAAGCCCCCCACTTATGGGTCCGCCCCCCCCACTTATGGGTCCGCCCCCCCCACTTATGGGTCCGCGCCCCCCACTTATGGGTCCGACCCCCCACTTATGGGTCCGAGTCCCCCACTTATGGGTCCGAGCCCCACACTTATGGGTCCGAGCCCCACACTTATGGGTCAGACCCCCTCTCCTACAGGTCAGACCCCCCACTTATGGGTCCGACCCCTCTCCTATGGGACACCCCACCTCTCCTACAGGTCAGACCCCCCACTTATGGTCCGAGCCCCCCACTTATGCCTCAGTCCCCCCACTTATGGGTCCAAGTCCCCCACTTATGGGTCCGAGCCCCCCACTTATGGGTCAGACCCCTCTCCTATGAGTCCGACCCCTCTCCTATGGGTCCGAGCCCCACACTTATGGGTCAAACCCCCTCTCCTACAGGTCATACACCCCACTTATGGGTCCGAGCCCCCCACTTATGGGTCCGACCCCCCCACTTATGGGTCCGAGCCCCTCTCCTACGGGTCAGACCCCTCTCCTATGGGTCCAACGCGACACTTATGGGTCCGAGCCCCCCACTTATGGGTCCGACCCCCTCTCCTACAGGTCAGACCCCCCACTTATGGGTCCGCCCCCCCCACTTATGGCTCCGCCCCCCCACTTATGGCTCCGCCCCCCCCACTTATGGCTCCGCCCCCCCCACTTATGGGTCCGAGCCCCACACTTATGGGTCCGAGCCCCACACTTATGGGTCAGACCCCCTCTCCTACAGGTCAGACCCCCCACTTATGGGTCCGACCCCCCCACTTATGCCTCAGTCCCCCCACTTATGGGTCCGACCCCCCCACTTATGGCTCCGCCCCCCCCACTTATGGGTCCGAGCCCCCCACTTATGGGTCCGAGCCCCCCACTTATGGGTCCGACCCCTCTCCTATGGGACACCCCACCTCTCCTACGGGTCAGACCCCTCTCCTATGGGTCCAAGCCCCCCACTTATGGGTCAGCCCCCCACTTATGGGTCCGAGCCCCACACTTATGGGGCAGAACCCGCTCCTATAGGTCAGACCTACACTTATGGGTCAGACCCCCCTCCAACAGGTCAGACCCCTCTCCTATGGGTCCGCCCCCCCCACTTATGGGTCCGACCCCCTCTCCTACAGGTCAGACACCCCACTTATGGGTCCGCCCCCCCACTTATGGGTCCGAGCCCCCCACTTATGGGTCCGACCCCCCCACTTATGCCTCAGCCCCCCACTTATGGGTCCGAGCCCCACACTTATGGGTCAGACCCCCTCTCCTATGAGTCCGACCCCCCACTTATGGGTCCGAGCCCCACACTTATGGGTCCGACTCCCCCACTTATGCCTCAGTCCCCCCACTTATGGGTCCGAGCCCCACACTTATGGGTCCAACCCCCCCACTTATGGGTCCGCCCCCCCCACTTATGGCTCCGCCCCCCCCCACTTATGGCTCCGCCCCCCCACTTATGGGTCAGGCCCCCACTTATGGGTCCGAGCCCCACACTTATGGGTCAGAACCCCTCCCCTACGGGTCAAACCCCTCTCCTATGTGTCCGACCCCCCACTTATGGGTCCGAGTCCCCCACTTATGGGTCCGAGCCCCACACTTATGGGTCAGACCCCCTCTCCTATAGGTCAGACCCCTCTCCTATGGGTCCAACGCGACACTTATGGGTCCGAGCCCCCCACTTATGGCTCCGCCCCCCCCACTTATGGGTCCGAGCCCCCCACTTATGGGTCCGAGCCCCCCACTTATGGGTCCAAGCCCCCCACTTATGGGTCCGCCCCCCCCACTTATGGGTCCGAGCCCCACACTTATGGGTCCGACCCCTCTCCTATGGGACACCCCACCTCTCCTACAGGTCAGACCCCTCTCCTACGGGTCAGACCCCTCTCCTATGGGTCCAAGCCCCCCCACTTATGGGTCAGCCCCCCACTTATGGGTCCAAGCCCCCCACTTATGGGTCCGCCCCCCCCACTTATGGGTCCGAGCCCCCCACTTATGGGTCCGACCCCTCTCCTATGGGACACCCCACCTCTCCTACAGGTCAGACCCCCCACTTATGGGTCAGCCCCCCACTTATGGCTCCGCCCCCCCACTTATGGGTCCGACCACCCCACTTATGGGTCCGAGCCCCCCACTTATGGGTCAGAACCCCTCCCCTACGGGTCAAATCCCTCTCCTATGGGTCCGACCCCCCACTTATGGGTCCAAGCCCCACACTTATGGGTCAGAACCCCCTCCTATGAGTCAGACCCACACTTATGGGTCAGACCCCCCCTCCTACAGGTCAGACCCCATCTCCTACGGATCAGCCCCCCACTTATGGGTCCGCCCCCCCCACTTATGGGTCCGAGCCCACCTTATGCCTCAGTCCCCCCACTTATGGGTCAGCCCCCCACTTATGGGTCCGAGCCCCACACTTATGGGTCAGACCCCCTCTCCTATGAGTCCGACCCCTCTCCTATGGGTCCGATCCCCCACTTATGCCTCAGCCCCCCCACTTATGGCTCCGAGCCCCCACTTATGGGTCCGACCCCCCCACTTATGGGTCCGAGCCCCACACTTATGGGTCCGACCCCTCTCCTATGGGACACCCCACCTCTCCTACAGGTCAGACCCCTCTCCTACGGGTCAGACCCCTCTCCTATGGGTCCAACCCCCCCACTTATGGGTCCGAGCTCCCACTTATGGGTCCAAGCCCCCCACTTATGGGTCCGCCCCCCCCACTTATGGGTCCGAGCCCCACACTTATGGGTCCGAGCCCCACACTTATGGGTCAGACCCCTCTCCTATGGGACACCCCACCTCTCCTACAGGTCAGACTCCCCACTTATGGGTCCGAGCCCCCCACTTATGGCTCCGCCCCCCCACTTATGGGTCCGAGCCCCACACTTATGGGTCAGACCCCCTCTCCTACAGGTCAGACCCCCTCTCCTACAGGTCAGACCCCCCACTTATGGGTCCAAGCCCCCCACTTATGGGTCAGCCCCCCACTTATGGGTCCGAGCCCCCCACTTATGGCTCCGCCCCCCCCACTTATGGGTCCGACCCCCACACTTATGGGTCAGAACCCCTCTCCTATGAGTCCGACCCCTCTCCTATGGGTCCGAGCCCCCCACTTATGGGTCCGAGCCCCACACTTATGGGTCCGAGCCCCACACTTATGGGTCAGAACCCCTCTCCTATGGCTCCGAGCCCCACACTTATGGGTCAGAACCCCTCTCCTATGGGTCCAAGCCCCACACTTATGGGTCCGAGCCCCCCACTTATGGGTCAGAACCCCTCTCCTACAGGTCAGACCCCTCTCCTATGGGTCCGACGCGACACTTATGGGTCCGAGCCCCACACTTATGGGTCCGAGCCCCACACTTATGGGTCAGACCCCCTCTCCTATAGGTCAGACCCACACTTATGGGTCAGAACCCCTCTCCTACAGGTCAGACCCCTCTCCTATGGGTCCAACGCGACACTTATGGGTCTGAGCCCCCCACTTATGGCTCCGCCCCCCCCACTTATGGGTCAGCCCCCCACTTATGGGTCCGAGCCCCACACTTATGGGTCAGAACCCCTCTCCTACAGGTCAGACCCCTCTCCTATGGGTCCGACCCCCCCACTTATGGGTCCGAGCCCCACACTTATGGGTCCGAGCCCCACACTTATGGGTCAGACCCCCTCTCCTACAGGTCAGACCCCCCCACTTATGGGTCCGAGCCCCCCACTTATGGGTCCGACTCCCCCACTTATGCCTCAGTCCCCCCACTTATGGGTCCGAGCCCCACACTTATGGGTCCGAGCCCCACACTCATGGGTCCGAGCCCCACACTTATGGGTCAGAACCCCTCTCCTATGAGCCCAACCCCTCTTCTATGGGTCCAACCCCCCACTTATGGGTCCGACCCCCCACTTATGGGTCCGAGTCCCCCACTTATGGGTCAGCCCCCCCACTTATGGGTCAGAACCCCTCTCCTATGGGTCCGAGCCCCACACTTATGGGTCCGAGCCCCACACTTATGGGTCAGACCCCCCTCCTACAGGTCAGAACCCCCTCCTACGAATCAGAACCCCCACTTATGGGTCCGAGCCCCCCACTTATGGGTCCGAGCCCCACACTTATGGGTCAGAACCCCTCTCCTACGGGTCAGACCCCTCTCCTATGGGTCCAACGCGACACTTATGGGTCCGAGCCCCCCACTTATGGGTCCGACCCCCTCTCCTACAGGTCAGACACCCCACTTATGGGTCCGCCCCCCCCTTATGGGTCCGAGCCCCCCACTTATGGGTCAGCCCCCCACTTATGGCTCCGCCCCCCCCCACTTATGGCTCCGCCCCCCCACTTATGGGTCCGAGCCCCCACTTATGGGTCCGAGCCCCACACTTATGGGTCAGAACCCCTCTCCTACGGGTCAGACCCCTCTCCTATGGGTCCAACGCGACACTTATGGGTCCGAGCCCCCCACTTATGGGTCCGACCCCCTCTCCTACAGGTCAGACCCCCCACTTATGGGTCCGACCCCCCCACTTATGGGTCCGAGCCCCCCACTTATGCCTCAGTCCCCCCACTTATGGGTCCAAGTCCCCCACTTATGGGTCCGAGCCCCCCACTTATGGGTCAGACCCCTCTCCTATGAGTCCGACCCCTCTCCTATGGGTCCGAGCCCCACACTTATGGGTCAAACCCCCTCTCCTACAGGTCATACACCCCACTTATGGGTCCGAGCCCCCCACTTATGGGTCCGAGCCCCCCACTTATGGGTCAGAACCCCTCTCCTACAGGTCAGACCCCTCTCCTATGGGTCCAACGCGACACTTATGGGTCCGAGCCCCCCACTTATGGCTCCGCCCCCCCACTTATGGGTCCGAGCCCCCACTTATGGGTCCGAGCCCCCCACTTATGGGTCAGAACCCCTCTCCTACAGGTCAGACCCCTCTCCTATGGGTCCGACGCGACACTTATGGGTCCGAGCCCCACACTTATGGGTCCGAGCCCCACACTTATGGGTCAGACCCCCTCTCCTATAGGTCAGACCCACACTTATGGGTCAGAACCCCTCTCCTACAGGTCAGACCCCTCTCCTATGGGTCCAACGCGACACTTATGGGTCCGAGCCCCCCACTTATGGCTCCGCCCCCCCCACTTATGGGTCCGACCCCCCACTTATGGGTCCGAGTCCCCCACTTATGGCTCCGCCCCCCCCCACTTATGGGTCCGAGCCCCCCACTTATGGGTCCGACCCCTCTCCTATGGGACACCCCACCTCTCCTACAGGTCAGACCCCTCTCCTATGGGTCCGACCCCCCCACTTATGGCTCCGCCCCCCCCACTTATGGGTCCGAGCCCCACACTTATGGGTCCGCGCCCCCCACTTATGGGTCCGAGCCCCCACTTATGGGTCCGAGCCCCACACTTATGGGTCAGAACCCCTCTCCTACAGGTCAGACCCCTCTCCTATGGGTCCAAGCCCCACACTTATGGGTCCGCCCCCCCCACTTATGGGTCCGAGCCGCGCACTTATGGGTCAAACCCCCTCTCCTACAGGTCAGACACCCCACTTATGGGTCCGAGCCCCACACTTATGGGTCAGAACCCCTCTCCTACGGGTCAAATCCCTCTCCTATGGGTCCGATGCGACACTTATGGGTCCGAGCCCCACACTTATGGGTCCAAGCCCCACACTTATGGGTCTGAGCCCCACACTTATGGGTCAGAACCCCTCTCCTATGGGTCCGAGCCCCACACTTATGGGTCCGAGCCCCACACTTATGGGTCAGACCCCCCTCCTACAGGTCAGAACCCCCTCCTACGAATCAGAACCCCCACTTATGGGTCCGAGCCCCCCACTTATGGGTCCGAGCCCCACACTTATGGGTCAGAACCCCTCTCCTACGGGTCAGACCCCTCTCCTATGGGTCCAACGCGACACTTATGGGTCCGAGCCCCCCACTTATGGGTCCGACCCCCTCTCCTACAGGTCAGACCCCCCACTTATGGGTCCGACCCCCCCACTTATGGGTCCGAGCCCCCCACTTATGCCTCAGTCCCCCCACTTATGGGTCCAAGTCCCCCACTTATGGGTCCGAGCCCCCCACTTATGGGTCAGACCCCTCTCCTATGAGTCCGACCCCTCTCCTATGGGTCCGAGCCCCACACTTATGGGTCAAACCCCCTCTCCTACAGGTCATACACCCCACTTATGGGTCCGAGCCCCACACTTATGGGTCCGACTCCCCCACTTATGCCTCAGTCCCCCCACTTATGGGTCCGAGCCCCACACTTATGGGTCCGAGCCCCACACTCATGGGTCTGAGCCCCACACTTATGGGTCAGAACCCCCTCCTATGAGTCAGATCCCCCTCCTATGGGTCCGCCCCCCCCCACTTATGGGTCAGCCCCACACTTATGGGTCCGAGCCCCACACTTATGGGTCAGAACCCCTCTCCTATGAGTCCGACCCCTCTCCTATGGGTCCGAGCCCCCACTTATGGGTCAGATCCACACTTATGGGTCCGAGCCCCACACTTATGGGTCAGACCCCTCTCCTATGGGACACCCCACCTCTCCTACAGGTCAGACTCCCCACTTATGGGTCCGAGCCCCCCACTTATGGCTCCGCCCCCCCACTTATGGGTCCGAGCCCCACACTTATGGGTCAGAACCCCTCTCCTACGGGTCAGACCCCTCTCCTATGGGTCCGAGCCCCACACTTATGGCTCCAAGCCCCACACTTATGGGTCCGACCCCCTCTCCTACAGGTCAGACACCCCACTTATGGGTCCGAGCCCCACACTTATGGGTCCGAACCCCCACTTATGCCTCAGCCCCCCCACTTATGGGTCCGAGCCCCACACTTATGGCTCCGAGCCCCCACTTATGGGTCCGAGCCCCCCACTTATGGGTCCGAGCCCCACACTTATGGGTCCGAGCCCCCTCCTATGGGTCCGAGCCCCCCACTTATGGGTCAGAACCCCTCTCCTATGAGTCCGACCCCTCTCCTATGGGTCCGAGCCCCACACTTATGGGTCACAACCCCCTCCTACACATCAGACCCCATCTCCTACAGGTCAGCCCCCCCACTTATGGGTCCGAGCTCCCACTTATGGCTCCGCCCCCCCCACTTATGGGTCCGAGCCCCCACTTATGGGTCCGCCCCCCCACTTATGGGTCAGCCCCCCACTTATGGGTCCGAGCCCCACACTTATGGGTCAGAACCCCTCTCCTACAGGTCAGACCCCTCTCCTATGGGTCCGACCCCCCCACTTATGGGTCCGAGCCCCACACTTATGGGTCCGAGCCCCACACTTATGGGTCAGACCCCCTCTCCTACAGGTCAGACCCCCCACTTATGGGTCCGAGCCCCCCACTTATGGGTCCGACTCCCCCACTTATGCCTCAGTCCCCCCACTTATGGGTCCGAGCCCCACACTTATGGGTCCGAGCCCCACACTCATGGGTCCGAGCCCCACACTTATGGGTCAGAACCCCTCTCCTATGAGCCCAACCCCTCTTCTATGGGTCCAACCCCCCACTTATGGGTCCGACCCCCCACTTATGGGTCCGAGTCCCCCACTTATGGGTCAGCCCCCCCACTTATGGGTCAGAACCCCTCTCCTATGGGTCCGAGCCCCACACTTATGGGTCCGAGCCCCACACTTATGGGTCAGACCCCCCTCCTACAGGTCAGAACCCCCTCCTACGAATCAGAACCCCCACTTATGGGTCCGAGCCCCCCACTTATGGGTCCGAGCCCCACACTTATGGGTCAGAACCCCTCTCCTACGGGTCAGACCCCTCTCCTATGGGTCCAACGCGACACTTATGGGTCCGAGCCCCCCACTTATGGGTCCGACCCCCTCTCCTACAGGTCAGACACCCCACTTATGGGTCCGCCCCCCCCTTATGGGTCCGAGCCCCCCACTTATGGGTCAGCCCCCCACTTATGGCTCCGCCCCCCCCACTTATGGCTCCGCCCCCCCACTTATGGGTCCGAGCCCCCACTTATGGGTCCGAGCCCCACACTTATGGGTCAGAACCCCTCTCCTACGGGTCAGACCCCTCTCCTATGGGTCCAACGCGACACTTATGGGTCCGAGCCCCCCACTTATGGGTCCGACCCCCTCTCCTACAGGTCAGACCCCCCACTTATGGGTCCGACCCCCCCACTTATGGGTCCGAGCCCCCCACTTATGCCTCAGTCCCCCCACTTATGGGTCCAAGTCCCCCACTTATGGGTCCGAGCCCCCCACTTATGGGTCAGACCCCTCTCCTATGAGTCCGACCCCTCTCCTATGGGTCCGAGCCCCACACTTATGGGTCAAACCCCCTCTCCTACAGGTCATACACCCCACTTATGGGTCCGAGCCCCCCACTTATGGGTCCGAGCCCCCCACTTATGGGTCAGAACCCCTCTCCTACAGGTCAGACCCCTCTCCTATGGGTCCAACGCGACACTTATGGGTCCGAGCCCCCCACTTATGGCTCCGCCCCCCCACTTATGGGTCCGAGCCCCCACTTATGGGTCCGAGCCCCCCACTTATGGGTCAGAACCCCTCTCCTACAGGTCAGACCCCTCTCCTATGGGTCCGACGCGACACTTATGGGTCCGAGCCCCACACTTATGGGTCCGAGCCCCACACTTATGGGTCAGACCCCCTCTCCTATAGGTCAGACCCACACTTATGGGTCAGAACCCCTCTCCTACAGGTCAGACCCCTCTCCTATGGGTCCAACGCGACACTTATGGGTCCGAGCCCCCCACTTATGGCTCCGCCCCCCCCACTTATGGGTCCGACCCCCCACTTATGGGTCCGAGTCCCCCACTTATGGCTCCGCCCCCCCCACTTATGGGTCCGAGCCCCCACTTATGGGTCCGACCCCTCTCCTATGGGACACCCCACCTCTCCTACAGGTCAGACCCCTCTCCTATGGGTCCGACCCCCCCACTTATGGCTCCGCCCCCCCCACTTATGGGTCCGAGCCCCACACTTATGGGTCCGCGCCCCCCACTTATGGGTCCGAGCCCCCACTTATGGGTCCGAGCCCCACACTTATGGGTCAGAACCCCTCTCCTACAGGTCAGACCCCCTCTCCTATGGGTCCAAGCCCCACACTTATGGGTCCGCCCCCCCCACTTATGGGTCCGAGCCGCGCACTTATGGGTCAAACCCCCTCTCCTACAGGTCAGACACCCCACTTATGGGTCCGAGCCCCACACTTATGGGTCAGAACCCCTCTCCTACGGGTCAAATCCCTCTCCTATGGGTCCGATGCGACACTTATGGGTCCGAGCCCCACACTTATGGGTCCAAGCCCCACACTTATGGGTCTGAGCCCCACACTTATGGGTCAGAACCCCTCTCCTATGGGTCCGAGCCCCACACTTATGGGTCCGAGCCCCACACTTATGGGTCAGACCCCCCTCCTACAGGTCAGAACCCCCTCCTACGAATCAGAACCCCCACTTATGGGTCCGAGCCCCCCACTTATGGGTCCGAGCCCCACACTTATGGGTCAGAACCCCTCTCCTACGGGTCAGACCCCTCTCCTATGGGTCCAACGCGACACTTATGGGTCCGAGCCCCCCACTTATGGGTCCGACCCCCTCTCCTACAGGTCAGACCCCCCCACTTATGGGTCCGACCCCCCCACTTATGGGTCCGAGCCCCCCACTTATGCCTCAGTCCCCCCACTTATGGGTCCAAGTCCCCCACTTATGGGTCCGAGCCCCCCACTTATGGGTCAGACCCCTCTCCTATGAGTCCGACCCCTCTCCTATGGGTCCGAGCCCCACACTTATGGGTCAAACCCCCTCTCCTACAGGTCATACACCCCACTTATGGGTCCGAGCCCCACACTTATGGGTCCGACTCCCCCACTTATGCCTCAGTCCCCCCACTTATGGGTCCGAGCCCCACACTTATGGGTCCGAGCCCCACACTCATGGGTCTGAGCCCCACACTTATGGGTCAGAACCCCCTCCTATGAGTCAGATCCCCCTCCTATGGGTCCGCCCCCCCCACTTATGGGTCAGCCCCACACTTATGGGTCCGAGCCCCACACTTATGGGTCAGAACCCCTCTCCTATGAGTCCGACCCCTCTCCTATGGGTCCGAGCCCCCACTTATGGGTCAGATCCACACTTATGGGTCCGAGCCCCACACTTATGGGTCAGACCCCTCTCCTATGGGACACCCCACCTCTCCTACAGGTCAGACTCCCCACTTATGGGTCCGAGCCCCCCACTTATGGCTCCGCCCCCCCACTTATGGGTCCGAGCCCCACACTTATGGGTCAGAACCCCTCTCCTACGGGTCAGACCCCTCTCCTATGGGTCCGAGCCCCACACTTATGGCTCCAAGCCCCACACTTATGGGTCCGACCCCCTCTCCTACAGGTCAGACACCCCACTTATGGGTCCGAGCCCCACACTTATGGGTCCGAACCCCCACTTATGCCTCAGCCCCCCCACTTATGGGTCCGAGCCCCACACTTATGGCTCCGAGCCCCCACTTATGGGTCCGAGCCCCCCACTTATGGGTCCGAGCCCCACACTTATGGGTCCGAGCCCCCTCCTATGGGTCCGAGCCCCCCACTTATGGGTCAGAACCCCTCTCCTATGAGTCCGACCCCTCTCCTATGGGTCCGAGCCCCACACTTATGGGTCACAACCCCCTCCTACACATCAGACCCCATCTCCTACAGGTCAGCCCCCCCACTTATGGGTCCGAGCTCCCACTTATGGCTCCGCCCCCCCCACTTATGGGTCCGAGCCCCCACTTATGGGTCCGAGCCCCACACTTATGGGTCAGACCCCCTCTCCTACAGGTCAGACCCCTCTCCTATGGGTCCGAGCCCCACACTTATGGGTCAGAACCCCCTCCTATGAGTCAGACCCCCCTCCTATGGGTCCGAGCCCCCCACTTATGGGTCAGCCCCCACACTTATGGGTCCGCCCCCCCACTTATGGGTCCGAGCCCCACACTTATGGGTCAGAACCCCTCCCCTACGGGTCAAACCCCTCTCCTATGTGTCCGACCCCCCACTTATGGCTCCAACCCCCCACTTATGGGTCCGAGCTCCCACTTATGGGTCAGCCCCCCACTTATGTGTCCGAGCCCCCCACTTATGGGTCCGAGCCCCCCACTTATGGGTCCGAGCCCCACACTTATGGGTCAGAACCCCTCTCCTATGAGTCCGACCCCTCTCCTATGGGTCCGAGCCCCCCACTTATGGGTCCGAGCCCCACACTTATGGGTCCGACCCCCCCACTTATGGGTCAGAACCCCTCTCCTATGGCTCCGAGCCCCACACTTATGGGTCAGAACCCCTCTCCTATGGGTCCAAGCCCCACACTTATGGGTCCGAGCCCCCCACTTATGGGTCAGAACCCCTCTCCTACAGGTCAGACCCCTCTCCTATGGGTCCGACGCGACACTTATGGGTCCGAGCCCCACACTTATGGGTCCGAGCCCCACACTTATGGGTCAGACCCCCTCTCCTATAGGTCAGACCCACACTTATGGGTCAGAACCCCTCTCCTACGGGTCAGACCCCTCTCCTATGGGTCCAACGCGACACTTATGGGTCCGAGCCCCACACTTATGGCTCCGCCCCCCCCACTTATGGGTCAGCCCCCCACTTATGGGTCCGAGCCCCACACTTATGGGTCAGAACCCCTCTCCTACAGGTCAGACCCCTCTCCTATGGGTCTGAGCCCCCCACTTATGGGTCAGCCCCCCACTTATGGGTCCGAGCCCCCCACTTATGGGTCCGAGCCCCACACTTATGGGTCAGAACCCCTCTCCTATGAGTCCGACCCCTCTCCTATGGGTCCGAGCCCCCCACTTATGGGTCCGAGCCCCACACTTATGGGTCCGACCCCCCCACTTATGGGTCAGAAACCCTCTCCTATGGCTCCGAGCCCCACACTTATGGGTCAGAACCCCTCTCCTATGGGTCCAAGCCCCACACTTATGGGTCCGAGCCCCACACTTATGGGTCAGAACCCCTCTCCTACGGGTCAGACCCCTCTCCTATGGGTCCAACGCGACACTTATGGGTCCGAGCCCCCCACTTATGGGTCCGAGCCCCACACTTATGGGTCAGACCCCCTCTCCTACAGGTCAGACCCCCTCTCCTACAGGTCAGACCCCCCACTTATGGGTCCGACCCCCCCACTTATGCCTCAGTCCCCCCACTTATGGGTCAGCCCCCCACTTATGGGTCAGGCCCCCACTTATGGGTCCGAGCCCCCCACTTATGGGTCCGAGCCCCACACTTATGGGTCAGAACCCCTCTCCTACAGGTCAGACCCCTCTCCTATGGGTCCAACGCGACACTTATGGGTCCGAGCCCCCCACTTATGGCTCCGCCCCCCCACTTATGGGTCCGAGCCCCCACTTATGGGTCCGAGCCCCACACTTATGGGTCCGAGCCCCTCTCCTACGGGTCAGACCCCTCTCCTATGGGTCCAACGCGACACTTATGGGTCCGAGCCCCCCACTTATGGGTCCGACCCCCTCTCCTACAGGTCAGACACCCCACTTATGGGTCCGCCCCCCCCTTATGGG
>JAUPFR010000265.1:0-47802 GCA_036925125.1 Oreortyx pictus | reverse complement strand
GTACAGTGGAGTGGAGTGGAGTACAGTGGAGTGGAGTGGTGTTGAGTGGTGTTGAGTGGAGAGGAGTGGAGTGGAGTGGAGTGGAGAAGAGTGGAGTGGTGTTGAGTGGAGAGGAGTGGAGTA
Source organism: Oreortyx pictus (assembly GCA_036925125.1). Taxonomy (NCBI): domain Eukaryota; kingdom Metazoa; phylum Chordata; class Aves; order Galliformes; family Odontophoridae; genus Oreortyx; species Oreortyx pictus. Next base: position 47,679 of record JAUPFR010000265.1, on the reverse strand, counting down.
GAGTGGAGTGGAGTGGTGTTGAGTGGAGAGGAGTGGAGTGGAGTGGAGTAGAGTGAAGTGGAGTGGTGTTGAGTGGAGAGGAGTAAAGTGGAGTGGAGTGGAGAGGAGTGGAGTGGAGTGGAGTGGAGTGGAGTGGAGTGGAGTGGAGTGGAGTGGAGTGGAGTGGAGTGGAGTGGAGTACAGTAGAGTGGAGTGGAGTACAGTGGAGTGGAGTGGTGTTGAGTGGTGTTGAGTGGAGAGGAGTGGAGTGGAGTGGAGTGGAGAAGAGTGGAGTGGTGTTGAGTGGAGAGGAGTGGAGTAGAGTTGAGTGGAGTGGTGTTGAGTGGACAGGAGTGGAGTGGAGTGGAGTGGAGAAGAGTGGAGTGGTGTTGAGTGGAGTGGAGTGGAGTGGAGTGGCGTGGAGAGGTGTGGTGTTGAGTGGGAGAGGAGTGGAGTGGAGTGGAGTAGAGTGGAGTGGAGTGGTGTTGAGTGGAGAGGAGTAAAGTGGAGTGGAATGGAGAGGAGTGGAGTGGAGTGGAGTGGAGTGGCGTGGAGTGGAGTGGAGTACAGTGGAGTGGAGTGGAGTACAGTGGAGTGGAGTGGTGTTGAGTGGTGTTGAGTGGAGAGGAGTGGAGTGGAGTGGAGTGGAGAAGAGTGGAGTGGTGTTGAGTGGAGAGGAGTGGAGTAGAGTGAGTGGAGTGGTGTTGAGTGGAGAGGAGTGGAGTGTAGTGGAGTAGAGTGGAGTGGAGTGGTGTTGAGTGGAGAGGAGTGGAGTGGAGTGGAGTAGAGTGAAGTGGAGTGGTGTTGAGTGGAGAGGAGTAAAGTGGAGTGGAGTGGAGAGGAGTGGAGTGGAGTGGAGTGGAGTGCAGTGGAGTGGAGTGGAGTGGATGGAGTGGAGTGGAGTGGAGTGGAGTGGAGTGGAGTGGAGTGGTGTGGATAGGAGTGGAGTGGAGTAGAGTGGAGTGGTGTTGAGTGGAGAGGAGTGGAGTGGAGTGGAGTAGAGTGGAGTGGAGTGGTGTTGAGTGGAGAGGAGTGGAGTGGAGTGGAGTAGAGTGAAGTGGAGTGGTGTTGAGTGGAGAGGAGTAAAGTGGAGTGGAGTGGAGTGGAGAGGAGTGGAGTGGAGTGGAGTGGAGTGGAGTGCAGTGGAGTGGAGTGGAGTGGAGTGGAGTGGAGAGGAGTGGAGTGGAGTAGAGTGGAGTGGTGTTGAGTGAGAGGAGTGGAGTGGAGTGGAGTGGAGTGGAGAGATGTGGTGTTGAGTGGAGTGGAGAGGAGTGGAGTGGAGTGGAGTGGAGAGGTGTGGTGTTGAGTGGAGTGGAGAGGAGAGGAGGGAGTGAGTGGAGTGGAGTGGAGTGGAGTGGAGTGGAGTGGAGTGGAGTGGAGTGGAGTGGAGTGGAGTGGAGTGAGTGGAGTGAGTGATGAGTGGAGTGGGAGTGGTGTGAGTGAGTGGAGAGGAGTGGAGTGGAGTGGAGTGGAGGTGGAGTGGGAGTGGAGTGGAGTGGAGTGGAGTGGTTGGAGTGGAGTGGAGTGGAGTGGAGTGGAGTGGAGTGGAGTGGAGTGGAGTGGAGTGGAGTGGAGTGGAGAGGAGTGGAGTGGAGTGGAGTACAGTGGAGTGGAGTGGTGTTGAGTGGAGTGGAGAAGAGTGGAGTGGTGTTGAGTGGAGAGGAGTGAGTGGAGTAGAGTGGAGTGGTGAGTGGAGTGGAGTGGAGTGGAGTGGAGTGGAGTGGAGTGGAGTGGAGTGGAGTGGAGTGGAGAGGAGTGGAGTGAGAGGAGTGGAGAGGAGTGGAGTGGAGTGGAGTGAGTGGAGAGGAGTGGAGTGGAGTGGAGTGGAGTGGAGTGGAGTGATGTGAGGAGTGGAGTGGCGTGGAGTGGAGTGGAGTACTGTGGAGTGGAGTGGAGTGGAGTGGAGTAGGAGTGGAGTGGAGTGGAGTGAGAGTGGAGTGGAGTGGAGAGTGGAGTGGAGTGGAGTGGAGTACAGTGGAGTGGAGTGGTGTTGAGTGGGAGTTGAGAGAGTGGAGTGGTGTTGAGTGGAGAGGAGTGGAGTGGAGTAGAGTGGAGTAGAGTGGAGTGGAGTGGAGTGGAGTGGAGTGGAGTGGAGTGGAGAGGAGTGGAGAGGAGTGGAGTGGAGAGGGAGTGGAGTGGTGTGGAGTGGAGTGGAGTGAGTGGAGTGGAGTGGAGTGGAGTGGAGTACTGTGGAGTGGAGTGAGTACAGTGAGTGGAGTGGTGTTGAGTGGTGTTGAGTGGAGAGGAGTGGAGTGGAGTGGAGTGGAGAAGAGTGGAGTGGTGTTTGAGAGGAGTGAGTAGATGAGTGGAGTGGTGTGTAGTGGACGAGTGGAGTGGAGTGGAGTGGAGTAGGAGAGGAGTGGAGTGTGAGTGGAGTGTGAGTGGAGTGGAGTGGAGTGGAGTGGTGTGGAGTGTTGAGTGGAGAGGAGTGGAGTGGAGTGAGTAGAGTGGAGTGGAGTGGTTGAGTGGGAGGAGTGAGTGAGTGGAGAGGAGTGGAGTGGAGTGAGTGGAGTGGAGTGGAGAGGAGAGGAGTGGAGTGGAGTGGAGTAGAGTGAGTGGAGTGGTGTATGAGGTGTTGAGTGTGAGTGTGGAGTGGAGTGAGTGGAGTGAGATGTGGTGTTGAGTGAGGAGTGGAGTGGAGTGGAGTGGAGTGTGTGAGTGTGGAGTGGTAGTGGAGTGAGTGGAGTAGGAGTGAGTGGAGTAGGAGTGGAGTGGATGTGTGAGTGGAGTGAGTGGAGTGGAGTGGAGTGTGGAGTGGAGTTGAGTGGAGTGGAGTGAGTGGAGTGGAGTGGAGTAGGAGTGGAGTGGAGTGAGTGGAGTGAGTGGAGTGGAGTGAGTGGAGTGGAGTGGAGTGGAGTGGAGTGGAGTGGAGTGGAGTGTTGAGTGGAGTAGAGTGGAGTGGAGTGGTGTTGGAGTTGGAGAGGAGAGTGGAGTGAGTGGAGAGGAGTGGAGTGAGTGGAGTGGAGTGGAGTTGGAGTGGAGTGGAGTGGAGTGGAGTGGAGTGAGTGTTGAGTGGAGTGGAGTGGAGTGGAGAGGAGTGGGAGTTGAGTAGAGCTTGAGTGTTGTTAGATGTAGTGTCGTGAGAGTCGAGAGAGTTGAGTGATGCTAGTCTGAGGAGATTGTGAGTAGATTGGATGGTCTGAGTTTATAGTCGTTATTCTAGTGCTATTCTATTCTATTCTAGGTCTATGCTATTAGTATTCTAGTGCTATTCTAGTATTCTATTCTATTCTATTCTCTTCTATGCTAGTCTATGCTATGCTATCTATCTATTCTATTCTATTCTATCTCTTAGATTCTATTCTACTGTCGATTCTATTATATTCTAGTTCTTCGTTTCTACTCTATGCTATTCTAGTAGAAATCTATTCGCGTCTATGTCTATGCGTTACTCTATTCTAGTGATTTTATCTAGTCTCTTGCTTCATTCTTACTCTATTCTATCTCTTATTATATTTCTATTCTATTCTATTAGGATTCTATCTCGTCTAGTCTATTCTATTATATTCTATTCTCTTCTATTCTATTCTTTCTAGTCTTTCTATTCTATTCTATTCTATTCTAGTCTATTCTCTTCTATTCTATTCTCTTCTATTCTCTTCTATTCTATTCTATTCGATTCTTCTATTCTATTCTAGTCTATTCTATTCTATTCTATTCTATTCTATTCTCTTCTATTCTATTCTCCTCTATCTATTTTAATCTATTCTCTTCTATTCTACTCTATTCTATTCTATTATATCTATTCTCTTCTATTCTATTCTATTCTACTCTGAATCTATTCTATTATAATCTATTCTCTTCTATTCTATTCTACTCTATTCTATGCTTCTATTCTATTCTATGCTATTCTATTATAATCTATTCTCTTCTATTCTATTTCTATTCTATTCTATTTCTATTCTATTCTCTTCTATTCTATTCTCTTTCTATTCTCTTCTATTCTATTCTATTCTATTCTAGTCTCTTCTATTCTATTCTATTCTATTCTACTCTATTCTATTCTATTATAATCTATTCTCTTCTATTCTATTCTATTCTATTCTATTCTCTTCTATTCTATTCTATTCCATTCTATATCTATTCTATTCGATTCTATTCTATTCTCTTCTATTCTATTCTATTCTACCCTATTCTATTCTATTATAATCTATTCTATTCTCCTCTATTCTATTATAATCTATTCTCTTCTATTCTATTCTACTCTATTCTATTCTATTCTATTCTATTCTATCTATTCTATTCTATTCTCTTCATTCTATTCTCTTCTATTCTATTCTATTCTATTCTATTCTATTCTCTTCTATTCTATTCTCTTCTATTCTATTCTATTCTATTCTATTCTATTCTATTCTATTCTAGTCTATTCTATTCTATTCTATTCTATTCTATTCTATTCTATTCGATTCTCTTCTATTCTATTCTCTTCTATTCTATTCTATCTATTCTATTCTATTCTCTTCTATTCGATTCTCTTCTATTCTATTCTATGCGATTCTATTCTATTCTATTCTATTCTCTTAGATTATAATCTATTCTCTTCTATCCTATTCTATTCTACTCTATTCTATGCTATTATAAGCTTCTATTCTCTTCTATCTATCTATTCTATTCTAGTCTATTCTATTCTATTCTATTCTATTCTATTCTATTCTATTCTATTCTATTCTACCCTATTCTATTCTATTCTACCCTATTCTAGTCTATATAATCTATTATAATCTATTCTCTTCTATCTAGTCTATTCTATTCTCCTCTATTCTATTATAATCTATTCTCTTCTATTCTACGCTAGTCTAGTTCTATTATAATCTATTCTCTTCTATTCTATTCTATTCTACTCTATCCTATTCTATTATATCTATTCTCTTCGACCCTATTCTATTCTATTCTCTTCTATTCTATTCTATTCTATTCTATTCTATTCTATTCTATTCTATTCTATCTATTCTATTCTATCTATTCTACCCTACTCTATTCTATTCTACCCTATTCTATTCTATTATAATCTATTATAATCTATTCTCTTCTATTCTATTCTATTCTATTCTCCTCTATTCTATTATAATCTATTCTCTTCTATTCTACTCTAATCTATTCTATTATAATCTATTCCCTTCTATTCTATTCTATTCTATTCTCCTCTATTCTATTATAATCTATTCTATTCTATTCTATTCTATTCTATTCTCTTATATTATAATCTATTCTCTTCTATTCTATTCTATTCTATTCTATCTATTATAATCTATTCTCTTCTACCCTATTCTATTCCATTCTCTTCTATTCTATTCTATTCTATTCTATTCTATTCTATTCTATTCGACCCTATTCTATTCTATTCTAACCCTATTCTATTCTATTATAATCTATTATAATCTATTCTCTTCTATTCTATTCTATTCTATTCTCCTCTATTGCTATGTATAATCTATTCTCTTCTATTCTACTCGATTCTATTCTATTATAATCTATTCTCTTCTATTCTATTCTATTCTACTCTATTCTATTCTATTATAATCTATTCTCTTCTATTCTAGTTCTATTCTATTCTATTCTATTCTATTCTATTCTATTCTATTCTCTTCTATTCTATTCTATTCTACCCTATTCTATTCTATTATAATCTATTCTATTCTCCTCTATTCTATTATAATCTATTCTCTTCTATTCTATTCTACTCTATTCTATTCTATTCGATTCTATTCTATTCTATTCTATTCTATTCTATTCTATTCTATTCTCTTCTATTCTATTCTCTTCTATTCTATTCTATTCTATTCTATTCTATTCTATTCTATTCTATTCTCTTCTATTCTATTCTCTTCTATTCTATTCTATTATATCTATTCTATTCTATTCTATTCTATTCTATTCTATTCTATTCGATTCTATTCTATTCTCTGTAGATTATAATCTATTCTCTTCTATTCTATTCTATTCTACTCTATTCTATTCTATTGTTAATCTATTCGATTCTCTTCTATTCTATTCTATTCTATTCTATTCTATTCTATTCTATTCTATTCTATTCTACCCTATCCTATTCTATTCTACCCTATTCTATTCTATTATAATCTATTATAATCTATTCTCTTCTATTCTATTCTATTCTATCTCCTCTATTCTATTATAATCTATTCTCTTCTATTCTACTCTTTCTATTCTATTATAATCTATTCTCTTCTATTCTATTCTATTCTATTCTATTCTATTCTCTTCTATTCTATTCTATCTACCCTATTCTATTCTATTATAATCTATTCTATTCTCCTCTATTCTATTATAATCTATCTCTTCTATTCTATTCTACTCTATTCTATTCTATTCTATTCTATTCTATTCTATTCTATTCTATTCTCTTCTATTCTATTCTCTTCTATTCTATTCTATTCTCTTCTATTCTATTCTATTCTATTCTCTTCTATTCTATTCTCTTCTATTCTATTCTATTCTATTCTATTCTATTATATTCTATTCTATTCTATTCCATTTCTATTCTATTCTAGTTCTATTCTATTCTATTCTCTTCTATTCTATTCTCTTCTATTCTATTCTATTCTATTCTATTCTATTCTATTCTCTTCTATTCTATTCTCTTCTATTCTATTCCATTCTATACTATTCTATTCTATTCTATTCTATTCTATTCTATTCCTATTCTATTCTATTCTATTCTATTCTATTCTCTTATATGTATAATCTATTCTCTTCTATCCTATTCTATTCTACTCTATTCTATTCTATTATAATCTATTCTATTCTCTTCTATTCTATTCTATTCTATTCTATTCTATTCTATTCTATTCTATTCTATTCTATTCTATTCTATTCTACCCTATCTATTCTATTCTACCCTATTCTATTCTATTATAATCTATTATAATCTATTCTCTTCTATTCTATTCTATTCTATTCTCCTCTATTCTATTATAATCTATTCTCTTCTATTCTACTCTATTCTATTCTATTATAATCTATTCTCTTCTATTCTATTCTATTCTACTCTATCCTATTCTATTATAATCTATTCTCTTCTACCCTATTCTATTCTATTCTCTTCTATTCTATGCTATTCTATTCTATTCTATTCTATTCTATTCTATTCTATTCTATTCTATTCTATTCTATTCTATTCTATTCTACCCTACTCTATTCTATTCTACCCTATTCTATTCTATTATAATCTATTATAATCTATTCTCTTCTATTCTATTCTATTCTCCTCTATTCTATATAATCTATTCTCTTCTATTCTACTCTAATCTATTCTTATTATAATCTATTCCCTTCTATTCTATTCTATTCTATTCTCCTCTATTCTATTATAATCTATTCTATTCTATTCTATTCTATTCTATTCTCTTATATTATAATCTATTCTCTTCTATTCTATTCTATTCTACTCTATTCTATTCTATTATAATCTATTCTCTTCTACCCTATTCTATTCCATTCTCTTCGATTCTATTCTATTCTATTCTATTCTATTCTATTCTATTCTACCCTATTCTATTCTATTCTACCCTATTCTATTCTATTATAATCTATTATAATCTATTCTCTTCTAGTCTATTCTATTCTATTCTCCTCTATTCTATTATAATCTATTCTCTTCTATTCTACTCTATTCTATTCTATTATAATCTATTCTCTTCTATTCTATACTATTCTACTCTATTCTATTCTATATAATCTATTCTCTTCTATTCTATTTCTATTCTACTCTATCCTATTCTATTATAATCTATTCTCTTCTACCCTATTCTATTCTATTCTCTTCTATTCTATTCTATTCTATTCTATCCTATTCTATTCTAGTCTATTCTATTCTATTCTATTCTATTCTATTCTATTCTATTCTATTCTATTCTATTCTATTCTATTATATTCTCTTCTAGTTCTATTCTACTCTATTCTATTATAATCTATTCTCTTCTATTCTATTCTATTCTACTCTATTCTATTCTATTATAATCTATTCTCTTCTATTCTATTCTAGTTCTACTCTATCCTATTCTATTATAATCTATTCTCTTCTACCCTATTCTATTCTATTCTATTCTCTTCCATTCTATTCTATTCTATTCTATTCTATCCTATTCTATTCTATTCTATTCTATTCTATTCTCTTCTATTCTATTCTACTCTATTCTATTATAATCTATTCTCTTCTATTCTATTCTATTCTATTCTATTCTCTCATATTATAATCTATTCTATTCTCTTCTATTCTATTCTATTCTATTCTCTTATATTATAATCTATTCTATTCTCTTCTCTTCTATTCTATTCTATTCTATTCTATTCTATTCTATTCTATTCTATTCTCTTCTATTCTATTCTATTCTACTCTATTCTATTCTATTATAATCTATCTCTTCTATTCTATTCTATTCTATTCTATTCTATTCTCTTCTATTCTATTCTATTCTATTCTATTCTATTCTATTCTATTCTATTCTATTCTATTCTATTCTATTCTATTCTATTCTATTCTATTCTCTTCTATTCTATTCTATTCTACCCTATTCTATTCTATTATAATCTATTCTATTCTCCTCTTTCTATTATAATCTATTCTCTTCTATTCTATTCTACTCTATTCTATTCTATTCTATTCTATTCTATTCTATTCTATTCTATTCTATTCTCTTCTATTCTATTCTCTTCTATTCTCTTCTATTCTATTCTATTCTATTCTATTCTCTTCTATTCTATTCTATTCTATTCTATTCTATTCTATTCTATTCTATTCTATTCTATTCTATTCTATTCTACCCTATTCTATTCTATTCTATTCTAGTTCTATTCTAGTCTATTCTATTCTATTCTATTCTATTCTATTCTATTCTCTTCTATTATATTCTATTCTACCCTATTCTATTCTATTATAATCTATTCTATTCTCCTCTATTCTATTATAATCTATTCTCTTCTATTCTATTCTACTCTATTCTATTCTATTCTATTCTATTCTATTCTATTCTATTCTATTCTATTCTATTTCTCTTCTATTCTATTCTCTTCTATTCTATTCTATTCTATTCTATTCTATTCTATTCTATTCTATTCTATTCTATTCTACCCCTATTCTATTCTATTCTACCCTATTCTATTCTATTATAATCTATTATAATCTATTCTCTTCTATTCTATTCTATTCTATTCTCCTCTATTCTATTATAATCTATTCTCTTCTATTCTACTCTATTCTATTCTATTATAATCTATTCCCTTCTATTCTATTCTATTCTATTCTCCTCTATTCTATTATAATCTATCTTTCTATTCTATTCTATTCTATTCTCTTATATTATAATCTATTCTCTTCTATTCTATTCTATTCTACTCTATTCTATTCTATTATAATCTATTCTCTTCTACCCTATTCTATTCTATTCTCTTCTATTCTATTCTATTCTATTCTATTCTATTCTACCCTATTCTATTCTATTCTACCCTATTCTATTCTATTATAATCTATTATAAATCTATTCTCTTCTATTCTATTCTATTCTATTCTCCTCTATTCTATTATAATCTATTCTCTTCTATTCTACTCTATTCTATTCTATTATAATCTATTCTCTTCTATTCTATTCTATTCTACTCTATTCTATTCTATTATAATCTATTCTCTTCTATTCTATTCTACTCTATTCTATTCTATTCTATTCTATTCTATTCTATTCTATTCTATTCTCTTCTATTCTATTCTCTTCTATTCTCTTCTATTCTATTCTATTCTATTCTATTCTCTTCTATTCTATTCTATTCTACTCTATTCTATTCTATTATAATCTATTCTCTTCTATTCTATTCTATTCTATTCTATTCTCTTCTATTCTATTCTATTCTATTCTATTCTATTCTATTCTATTCTATTCTCTTCTATTCTATTCTCCTCTATTCTATTATAATCTATTCTCTTCTATTCTACTCTATTCTATTCTATTATAATCTATTCTCTTCTATTCTATTCTATTCTACTCTAATCTATTCTATTATTAATCTATTCTCTTCTATTCTATTCTACTCTATTCTATTCTATTCTATTCTATTCTATTCTATTATAATCTATTCTCTTCTATTCTATTCTATTCTATTCTCTTCTATTCTATTCTATTCTATTCTATTCTATTCTATTCTCTTCTATTCTATTCTATTCTATTCTATTCTATTCTCTTCTATTCTATTCTCCTCTATTCTATTATAATCTATTCTCTTCTATTCTACTCTATTCTATTCTATTATAATCTATTCTCTTCTATTCTATTCTATTCTATTCTATTCTATTACAATCTATTCTCTTCTATTCTATTCTACTCTATTCTATTCTATTCTATTCTATTCTATTCTATTCTATTCTATTCTATTCTCTTCTATTCTATTCTCTTCTATTCTCTTCTATTCTATTCTATTCTATTCTCTTCTATTCTATTCTATTCTATTCTACTCTATTCTATTCTATTATAATCTATTCTCTTCTATTCTATTCTATTCTATTCTATTCTCTTCTATTCTATTCTATTCTATTCTATTCTATTCTATTCTATTCTCTTCTATTCTATTCTATTCTACCCTATTCTATTCTATTATAATCTATTCTATTCTCCTCTATTCTATTATAATCTATTCTCTTCTATTCTATTCTACTCTATTCTATTCTATTCTATTCTATTCTATTCTATTCTATTCTATTCTATTCTATTCTCTTCTATTCTATTCTCTTCTATTCTATTCTATTCTATTCTATTCTACCCTATTCTATTCTATTCTACCCTATTCTATTCTATTATAATCTATTATAATCTATTCTCTTCTAGTCTATTCTATTCTATTCTCCTCTATTCTATTATAATCTATTCTCTTCTATTCTACTCTATTCTATTCTATTATAATCAATTCCCTTCTATTCTATTCTATTCTATTCTCCTCTATTCTATTATAATCTATTCTATTCTATTCTATTCTATTCTCTTATATTATAATCTATTCTCTTCTATTCTATTCTATTCTACCTCTATTCTATTCTATTATAATCTATTCTCTTCTACCCTATTCTATTCTATTCTCTTCTATTCTATTCTATTCTATTCTATTCTATTCTATTCTATTCTACCCTAGTTCTATTCTATTCTACCCTATTCTATTCTATTATAATCTATTCTCTTCTATTCTATTCTATTCTATTCTCCGTCTATTCTATTTATAATCTATTCTCTTCTATTCTACTCTATTCTATTCTATTATAATCTATTCTCTTCTATTCTATTCTATTCTACTCTATTCTATTCTATATAATCTATTCTCTTCTATTCTATTCTATTCTACTCTATCCTATTCTCTTATAATCTATTCTCTTCTATTCTATTCTATTCTACTCTATTCTATTCTATTATAATCTATTCTCTTCTATTCTATTCTATTCTATTCTATCCTATTCTATCCTATTCTATTCTATTCTATTCTATTCTATTCTATTCTATTCTATTCTATTCTATTCTCTTCTATTCTATTCTACTCTCTTCTATTCTATTCTATTCTATTCTATTCTATTATAATCTATTCTCTTCTATTCTATTCTATTCTACTCTATCCTATTCTATTATAATCTATTCTCTTCTATTCTATTCTATTCTACTCTATTCTATTCTATTATAATCTATTCTCTTCTATTCTATTCTATCCTATTCTATTCTATTCTATTCTATTCTATTCTATTCTATTCTATTCTATTCTATTCTATTCTCTTCTATTCTATTCTACTCTATTCTATTATAATCTATTCTCTTCTATTCTATTCTATTCTATTCTATTCTCTTATATTATAATCTATTCTATTCTCTTCTATTCTATTCTATTCTATTCTCTTATATTATAATCTATTCTATTCTCTTCTATTCTATTCTTTCTATTCTATTCTATTCTATTCTATGCTATTCTATTCTATTCTATTCTATTCTATTCTATTCTATTCTACCCTATCCTATTCTATTCTACCCTATTCTATTCTATTATAATCTATTATAATCTATTCTCTTCTATTCTATTCTATTCTATTCTCCTCTATTCTATTATAATCTATTCTCTTCTATTCTACTCTATTCTATTCTATTATAATCTATTCTCTTCTATTCTATTCTATTCTATTCTATTCTATTCTATTCTCTTCACACACACCCCCCCCCCCCCTTCTTCTTCTTCCCCTCTCTCTCACCACACCCCACCCCACCCCACCCCACCCCACCCCACCCCACCACACCCCACCCCCCCCCACCCCACCCCACACCACCCCACCACACCCCACCCCCCCCACCCCACAACACCCCACCCCACCCCACCCCACCACACCCCACCCCCCCCCACCCCCCCCCACCCCACCCCAGACCACCCCACCCCAACCCATACCACCCCACCCCACCCCTCCCCACCCACCCCACCCCACCCCACCCCCACCCCACCCCACCCCTCCCCACCCCACCCCACCCACCACACCCCACCCCACCCCCCCCCCCACACCCCACCCCACCCCACCCCACCACACCCCACCCCACCCCCCCCCCCCACACCCCACCCCACCCCACCTCCACCCCACCACTCCCCACCCCCCACCCCACCACCACCACCCCACCTCACCACACCCCACCCCACCCCACCCACCCCACCCCACCCACCCCACCCCACCCCACCACCATCCCACCCACCCCACCACACCCCACCACCCCCCACCCCACCTCCACACCACCCCACCCCACCCCACCACACCCCACCCCCCCCACCCCAACCCACACCACCCCTCCACACCCCTCCACACCACACCCCCCCACCCCACCCACCCCACCCCACCCCACCACCACACCACACCACACCCACCCACTCCCACCACACCACACCACACCCCTCCACTCCACTCCACACCACACCCCTCCACTCCACTCCACTCCACACCCACACCACTCCCTCCACTCCACACCACCCCACTCACTCCCCACACCACCACACCACTCCACACCTCACCCACCCCTCCACACCCAACCATCACACTCCCACCCCACCACTCCACACCACACCACACCACTCCACTCCACTCTCACACCCTCTCCACACCCACTCCTCTCCCCACAACCCACACCACACCACACAACTCCACTCCACTCCACTCCACACCACTCCACTCTTCTCCACTCCACTCCACTCCACTCTCCACTCAACACCACTCCACTCCACTGTACTCCACTCCACTCCCCTGTACTCCACTCCACTCCACGCCACTCCACTCCACCCACTCCACCCTCTCACTCCACTCCACTTTACTCCTCTCCACTCAACACCACTCCACTCCACTCTACTCCACTCCACTCCACTCCTCTCCACTCAACACCACACCACTCCACTCCACTCCACTCCACTCCACTCAACACCACACCACTCTTCTCCACTCCACTCCACTCCACTCCTGTCCAATCAACACCACTCCACTCCACTCTACTCCACTCCTCTCCACTCAACACCACTCACTCTTCTCCACTCCACTCCACTCCACTCCTCTCCACTCAACACCACTCAACACCACTCCACTCCACTGTACTCCACTCCACTCCACTGTACTCCACTCCACTCCACTCCACTCCACTCCTCTCCACTCCACTCCTCTCCACTCCACTCCACTCCACTCCACTCCACTCCACTCCACTCCACTCCACTCCACTCTACTCCACTCCACTCCTCTCCACTCAACACACACCACTCTCTCCACTCCACTCAACACCACTCCACTCCACTGTACTCCACTCCACTCCACTCCTCTCCACTCCACTCCACTCCACTCCACTCCACTCCACTCCACTCCTCTCCACTCCACTCCACTCCACTCCACTCCTCTCCACTCAACACCACTCCACTCCACTCTACTCCACTCCACTCCACTCCACTCCTCTCCACTCCACTCCACTCCACTCCTCTCCACTCCTCTCCACTCCACTCCTCTCCACTCCACTCCACTCCACTCCACTCCACTCCACTCCACTCCACTCACTCTACTCCACTCCACTCCTCTCCACTCAATACCACTCCACTCCACTCCACTCCACTCCACTCCTCTCCACTCAACACCACTCCACTCCACTCTACTCCACTCCTCTCCACTCACACCACTCCACTCTTCTCCACTCCACTCCTCTCCACTCCACTCCACTCCACTCCACTCCACTCCTCTCCACTTCCACTCCACTCCACTCCACTCCACTCCACTCCTCTCCACTCCACTCCACTCCACTCCTCTCCACTCAACACCACTCCACTCCACGCCACTCCACTCCACTCCACTCTACTCCACTCCACTCCTCTCCACTCAACACCACTCCACTCAACTCTACTCCACTCCACTCCACTCCTCTCCACTCAACACCACTCCACTCCACTCTACTCCACTCCTCTCCACTCAACACCACTCCACTCTTCTCCACTCCACTCCTCTCCACTCCACTCCACTCCACTCCACTCCACTCCACTCCACTCCACTCCTCTCCACTCCACTCCACTCCACTCCACTCCTCTCCACTCAACACCACTCCACTCCACTCTACTCCACTCCACTCCACTCCTCTCCACTCCACTCCACTCCACTCCACTCCTCTCCACTCCTCTCCACTCCACTCCTCTCCACTCCACTCCACTCCACTCCACTACCACTCCACTCCACTCCACTCTACTCCACTCCACTCCTCTCCACTCAACACCACTCCACTCCACTCTACTCCACTCCACTCCACTCCTCTCCACTCAACACCACTCCACTCCACTCTACTCCACTCCTCTCCACTCAACACCACTCCACTCTTCTCCACTCCACTCCACTCCACTCCTCTCCACTCAACACCACTCAACACCACTCCACTCCACTGTACTCCACTCCACTCCACTGTACTCCACTCCACTCCACGCCACTCCACTCCACTCCTCTCCACTCCACTCCACTTACTCCTCTCCACTCAACACCACTCCACTCCACTCTACTCCACTCCACTCCACTCCTCTCCACTCAACACCACACCTCTCCACTCCACTCCACTCCACTCCACTCCACTCAACACCACTCCACTCTTCTCCACTCCACTCCACTCCACTCCTGTCCACTCAACACCACTCCACTCCACTCTACTCCACTCCTCTCCACTCAACACCACTCCACTCTTCTCCACTCCACTCCACTCCACTCCTCTCCACTCAACACCACTCAACACCACTCCACTCCACTGTACTCCACTCCACTCCACTGTACTCCACTCCACTCCACTCCACTCCACTCCACTCCACTCCACTCCACTCCACTCCACTCCTCTCCACTCCACTCCTCTCCACTCCACTCCACTCCACTCCACTCCACTCCACTCCACTCCACTCCACTCCACTCTACTCCACTCCACTCCTCTCCACTCAACACCACTCCACTCTTCTCCACTCCACTCAACACCACTCCACTCCACTGTACTCCACTCCACACCACTCCTCTCCACTCCACTCCACTCCACTCCACTCCACTCCACTCCACTCCACTCCACTCCACTCCACTCCACTCCACTGTACTCCACTCCACTCCACGCCACTCCACTCCACTCCACTCCACTCCACTCCACTCCACTCCACTCCACTCCTCTCCACTCCACTCCACTCCACTCCACTCCTCTCCACTCCCTCTCCACTCCACTCCTCTCCACTCCACTCCACTCCACTCCACTCACTCCACTCCACTCCACTCCACTCTACTCCACTCCACTCCTCTCCACTCACACCACTCCACTCTTCTCCACTCCACTCAACACCACTCCACTCCACTGTACTCCACTCCACTCCACTCCTCTCCACTCCACTCCACTCCACTCCACTCCACTCCACTCCACTCCACTCCACTCCACTCCACTCCACTCCACTCCACTCCACTCCACTCCTCTCCACTCCACTCCACTCCACTCCACTCCACTCCTCTCCACTCAACACCACTCCACTCCACTCTACTCCACTCCACTCCACTCCTCTCCACTCCACTCCACTCCACTCCACTCCACTCCACTCCACTCCACTCCTCTCCTCTCCACTCCACTCAACACCACACCTCTCCACTCCACTCCACTCCACTCCTCTCCACTCCACTCACACCACATCTCTCCACTCCACTCCACTCCACTCCACTCCTCTCCACTCAACACCACTCCACTCTACTCCACTCCACTCCTCTCCACTCCACTCCACTCCACTCCACTCCACTGCACTCCACTCCACTCCACTCCACTCCATTCCTCTCCACTCCACTCCACTCCACTTTACTCCTCTCCACTCAACACCACTCCACTTCACTCTACTCCACTCCACTCCACTCCTCTCCACTCAACACCACTCCACTCCACTCTACTCCACTCCACTCCACTCCTCTCCACTCAACACCACTCCACTCTACTCCACTCCACTCCTCTCCACACCACTCCACTCCACTCCACTCCACTCCACTCCACTCCACTCCACTCCACTCCACTCCACTCCACTCCACTCCACTCCACTGCACTCCACTCCACTCCACTCCACTCCTCTCCACTCCACTCCACTTTACTCCTCTCCACTCAACACCACTCCACTTCACTCTACTCCACTCCACTCCACTCCTCTCCACTCAACACCACTCCACTCCACTCTACTCCACTACACTCCACTCCTCTCCACTCAACACCACTCCACTCCACTCTACTCCACTCCTCTCCACTCAACACCACTCCACTCTTCTCCACTCCACTCCACTCCACTCCTCTCCACTCAACACCACTCAACACCACTCCACTCCACTGTACTCCACTCCACTCCACTGTACTCCACTCCACTCCACGCCACTCCACTCCACTCCACTCCACTCCTCTCCATTCCACTCCACTTTACTCCTCTCCACTCAACACCACTCCACTCCACTCTACTCCACTCCACTCCACTCCTCTCCACTCAACACCACACCTCTCCACGCCACTCCACTCCACTCCACTCCACTCAACACCACTCCACTCTTCTCCACTCCACTCCACTCCACTCCTGTCCACTCAACACCACTCCACTCAACTCTACTCCACTCCTCTCCACTCAACACCACTCCACTCTTCTCCACTCCACTCCACTCCTCTCCACTCAACACCACTCAACACCACTCCACTCCACTGTACTCCACTCCACTCTACTGTACTCCACTCCACTCCACTCCACTCCACTCCACTCCACTCCACTCCACTCCACTCCACTCCACTCCACTCCACTCCACTCCACTCCTCTCCACTCCACTCCACTTTACTCCTCTCCACTCAACACCACTCCACTTCACTCTACTCCACTCCACTCCACTCCTCTCCACTCAACACCACTCCACTCCACTCTACTCCACTCCTCTCCACTCAACACCACTCCACTCTTCTCCACTCCACTCCACTCCACTCCTCTCCACTCAACACCACTCAACACCACTCCACTCCACTGTACTCCACTCCACTCCACTGTACTCCACTCCACTCCACGCCACTCCACTCCACTCCACTCCACTCCACTCCACTCCACTCCACTCCACTCCTCTCCACTCCACTCAACACCACTCCACTCCACTCTACTCCACTCCACTTCACTCCTCTCCACTCAACACCACACCTCTCCACTCCACTCCACTCCACTCCACTCCACTCCACTCCACTCCACTCCACTCCACTCCACTCCACTACACTCCATTCCACTCCACTCCTCTCCACTCCACTCCTCTCCACTCCACTCCACTCCACTCCACTCCACTCCACTCCTCTCCACTCCACTCCTCTCCACTCCACGCCACTCCACTCCACTCCACGCCAGTCCACTCCACTCCACTCCACACCACTCCACTCCACTCCACTCCACTCCACTCCTCTCCACTCCACTCCTCTCCACTCCACTCCACTCCACTCCTCTCCACTCCACTCCACTCCTCTCCACTCCACTCCTCTCCACTCCACTCCACGCCACTCCACTCCACTCCACTCCACTCCACTCTACTCCACTCCACTCCTCTCCACTCAACACCACTCCACTCTTCTCCACTCCACTCAACACCACTCCACTCCACTGTACTCCACTCCACTCCACTCCTCTCCACTCCACTCCACTCCACTCCACTCCACTCCTCTCCACTCAACACCACTCCACTCCACTCTACTCCACTCCTCTCCACTCAACACCACTCCACTCTTCTCCACTCCACTCCACTCCACTCCTCTCCACTCAACACCACTCAACACCACTCCACTCCACTGTACTCCACTCCACTTCACTGTACTCCACTCCACTCCACGCCACTCCACTCCACTCCACTCCACTCCACTCCACTCCTCTCCACTCCACTCAACACCACTCCACTCCACTCTACTCCACTCCACTCCACTCCTCTCCACTCAACACCACACCTCTCCACTCCACTCCACTCCACTCCACTCCACTCCACTCCACTCCACTCCACTCCACTCCACTCCACTCCACTCCACTCCTCTCCACTCCACTCCTCTCCACTCCACTCCACTCCACTCCACTCCACTCCACTCCACTCCACTCCTCTCCACTCCACTCCTCTCCACTCCACTCCACTCCACTCCACTCCACGCCACTCCACTCCACTCCACTCCACTCCACTCTACTCCACTCCACTCCTCTCCACTCAACACCACTCCACTCTTCTCCACTCCACTCAACACCACTCCACTCCACTGTACTCCACTCCACTCCACTCCTCTCCACTCCACTCCACTCCACTCCACTCCACTCCACTCCACTCCACTCCACTCCTCTCCACTCAACACCACTCCACTCCACTCTACTCCACTCCACTCCACTCCTCTCCACTCAACACCACTCCACTCCACTCTACTCCACTCCTCTCCACTCAACACCACTCCACTCTTCTCCACTCCACTCCACTCCACTCCTCTCCACTCAACACCACTCAACACCACTCCACTCCACTGTACTCCACTCCACTCCACTGTACTCCACTCCACTCCACGCCACTCCACTCCACTCCACTCCACTCCTCTCCATTCCACTCCACTTTACTCCTCTCCACTCAACACCACTCCACTCCACTCCACTCCACTCCACTCCTCTCCACTCAACACCACACCTCTCCACGCCACTCCACTCCACTCCACTCCACTCAACACCACTCCACTCTTCTCCACTCCACTCCACTCCACTCCTGTCCACTCAACACCACTCCACTCAACTCTACTCCACTCCTCTCCACTCAACACCACTCCACTCTTCTCCACTCCACTCCACTCCACTCCTCTCCACTCAACACCACTCAACACCACTCCACTCCACTGTACTCCACTCCACTCTACTGTACTCCACTCCACTCCACTCCACTCCACTCCACTCCACTCCACTCCACTCCACTCCACTCCACTCCACTCCACTCCTCTCCACTCCACTCCACTTTACTCCTCTCCACTCAACACCACTCCACTTCACTCTACTCCACTCCACTCCACTCCTCTCCACTCAACACCACTCCACTCCACTCTACTCCACTCCTCTCCACTCAACACCACTCCACTCTTCTCCACTCCACTCCACTCCACTCCTCTCCACTCAACACCACTCAACACCACTCCACTCCACTGTACTCCACTCCACTCCACTGTACTCCACTCCACTCCACGCCACTCCACTCCACTCCACTCCACTCCACTCCACTCCACTCCACTCCACTCCACTCCACTCCTCTCCACTCCACTCAACACCACTCCACTCCACTCTACTCCACTCCACTTCACTCCTCTCCACTCAACACCACACCTCTCCACTCCACTCCACTCCACTCCACTCCACTCCACTCCACTCCTCTCCACTCCACTCCTCTCCACTCCACTCCACTCCACTCCACTCCACTCCTCTCCACTCCACTCCTCTCCACTCCACGCCACTCCACTCCACGCCACTCCACTCCACTCCACTCCACTCCACTCCACTCCACTCCACTCCACTCCACTCCACTCCACTCCTCTCCACTCCACTCCTCTCCACTCCACTCCACTCCACTCCACTCCACTCCTCTCCACTCCACTCCTCTCCACTCCACTCCACGCCACTCCACTCCACTCCACTCCACTCCACTCTACTCCACTCCACTCCTCTCCACTCAACACCACTCCACTCTTCTCCACTCCACTCAACACCACTCCACTCCACTGTACTCCACTCCACTCCACTCCTCTCCACTCCACTCCACTCCACTCCACTCCACTCCAGTCCACTCCACTCCACTCCTCTCCACTCCACTCCACTCCACTCCACTCCTCTCCACTCAACACCACTCCACTCCACTCTACTCCACTCCACTCCACTCCACTCCTCTCCACTCCACTCCACTCCACTCCACTCCTCTCCACTCCTCTCCACTCCACTCCTCTCCACTCCACTCCACTCCACTCCACTCCACTCCACTCCTCTCCACTCAACACCACTCCACTCCACTCCACTCCACTCCACTCCACTCCACTCTACTCCACTCCACTCCTCTCCACTCAACACCACTCCACTCAACTCTACTCCACTCCACTCCACTCCTCTCCACTCAACACCACTCCACTCCACTCTACTCCACTCCTCTCCACTCAACACCACTCCACTCTTCTCCACTCCACTCCTCTCCACTCCACTCCACTCCACTCCACTCCACTCCACTCCACTCCACTCCTCTCCACTCCACTCCACTCCACTCCTCTCCACTCCTCTCCACTCCACTCCTCTCCACTCCACTCCACTCCACTCCACTCCACTCCACTCCACTCCACTCCACTCCACTCCTCTCCACTCCACTCCACTCCACTCCACTCCTCTCCACTCAACACCACTCCACTCCACTCCACTCCACTCCACTCCACTCTACTCCACTCCACTCCTCTCCACTCAACACCACTCCACTCAACTCTACTCCACTCCACTCCACTCCTCTCCACTCAACACCACTCCACTCCACTCTACTCCACTCCTCTCCACTCAACACCACTCCACTCTTCTCCACTCCACTCCTCTCCACTCCACTCCACTCCACTCCACTCCACTCCACTCCACTCCACTCCACTCCTCTCCACTCCACTCCACTCCACTCCACTCCTCTCCACTCAACACCACTCCACTCCACTCCACTCCACTCCACTCCACTCTACTCCACTCCACTCCTCTCCACTCAACACCACTCCACTCAACTCTACTCCACTCCACTCCACTCCTCTCCACTCAACACCACTCCACTCCACTCTACTCCACTCCTCTCCACTCAACACCACTCCACTCTTCTCCACTCCACTCCTCTCCACTCCACTCCACTCCACTCCACTCCACTCCACTCCACTCCACTCCACTCCACTCCACTCCACTCCACTCCTCTCCACTCAACACCACTCCACTCCTCTCCACTCAACACCACTCCACTCCACTCTACTCCACTCCACTCCACTCCTCTCCACTCCACTCCACTCCACTCCACTCCTCTCCACTCCACTCCACTCCACTCCTCTCCACTCCTCTCCACTCCACTCCTCTCCACTCCACTCCACTCCACTCCACTCCACTCCACTCCACTCCACTCCTCTCCACTCCACTCCACTCCACTCCACTCCACTCCTCTCCACTCCACTCCACTCCACTCCACTCTACTCCACTCCACTCCACTCCTCTCCACTCAACACCACTCCACTCCACTCTACTCCACTCCTCTCCACTCAACACCACTCCACTCTTCTCCACTCCACTCCACTCCACTCCTCTCCACTCAACACCACTCAACACCACTCCACTCCACTGTACTCCACTCCACTCCACTGTACTCCACTCCACTCCACGCCACTCCACTCCACTCCTCTCCACTCCACTCCACTTTACTCCTCTCCACTCAACACCACTCCACTCCACTCTACTCCACTCCACTCCACTCCTCTCCACTCAACACCACACCTCTCCACTCCACTCCACTCCACTCCACTCCACTCAACACCACTCCACTCTTCTCCACTCCACTCCACTCCACTCCTGTCCACTCAACACCACTCCACTCCACTCTACTCCACTCCTCTCCACTCAACACCACTCCACTCTTCTCCACTCCACTCCACTCCACTCCTCTCCACTCAACACCACTCAACACCACTCCACTCCACTGTACTCCACTCCACTCCACTGTACTCCACTCCACTCCACTCCACTCCACTCCACTCCACTCCACTCCACTCCACTCCACTCCTCTCCACTCCACTCCTCTCCACTCCACTCCACTCCACTCCACTCCACTCCACTCCACTCCACTCCACTCTACTCCACTCTACTCCACTCCACTCCTCTCCACTCAACACCACTCCACTCTTCTCCACTCCACTCAACACCACTCCACTCCACTGTACTCCACTCCACACCACTCCTCTCCACTCCACTCCACTCCACTCCACTCCACTCCACTCCACTCCACTCCACTCCACTCCACTCCACTGTACTCCACTCCACTCCACGCCACTCCACTCCACTCCACTCCACTCCACTCCACTCCACTCCACTCCACTCCTCTCCACTCCACTCCACTCCACTCCACTCCTCTCCACTCCTCTCCACTCCACTCCTCTCCACTCCACTCCACTCCACTCCACTCCACTCCACTCCACTCCACTCCACTCCACTCCACTCCACTCCACTCTACTCCACTCCACTCCTCTCCACTCAACACCACTCCACTCTTCTCCACTCCACTCAACACCACTCCACTCCACTGTACTCCACTCCACTCCACTCCTCTCCACTCCACTCCACTCCACTCCACTCCACTCCACTCCACTCCACTCCACTCCACTCCACTCCACTCCACTCCACTCCACTCCACTCCACTCCACTCCTCTCCACTCCACTCCACTCCACTCCACTCCACTCCTCTCCACTCAACACCACTCCACTCCACTCTACTCCACTCCACTCCACTCCTCTCCACTCCACTCCACTCCACTCCACTCCACTCCACTCCACTCCACTCCACTCCACTCCACTCCACTCCTCTCCTCTCCACTCCACTCAACACCACACCTCTCCACTCCACTCCACTCCACTCCTCTCCACTCCACTCAACACCACATCTCTCCACTCCACTCCACTCCACTCCACTCCTCTCCACTCAACACCACTCCACTCTACTCCACTCCACTCCTCTCCACTCCACTCCACTCCACTCCACTCCACTGCACTCCACTCCACTCCACTCCACTCCACTCCTCTCCACTCCACTCCACTCCACTTTACTCCTCTCCACTCAACACCACTCCACTTCACTCTACTCCACTCCACTCCACTCCTCTCCACTCAACACCACTCCACTCCACTCTACTCCACTCCACTCCACTCCTCTCCACTCAACACCACTCCACTCTACTCCACTCCACTCCTCTCCACACCACTCCACTCCACTCCACTCCACTCCACTCCACTCCACTCCACTCCACTCCACTCCACTCCACTGCACTCCACTCCACTCCACTCCACTCCTCTCCACTCCACTCCACTTTACTCCTCTCCACTCAACACCACTCCACTTCACTCTACTCCACTCCACTCCACTCCTCTCCACTCAACACCACTCCACTCCACTCTACTCCACTACACTCCACTCCTCTCCACTCAACACCACTCCACTCCACTCTACTCCACTCCTCTCCACTCAACACCACTCCACTCTTCTCCACTCCACTCCACTCCACTCCTCTCCACTCAACACCACTCAACACCACTCCACTCCACTGTACTCCACTCCACTCCACTGTACTCCACTCCACTCCACGCCACTCCACTCCACTCCACTCCACTCCTCTCCATTCCACTCCACTTTACTCCTCTCCACTCAACACCACTCCACTCCACTCTACTCCACTCCACTCCACTCCTCTCCACTCAACACCACACCTCTCCACGCCACTCCACTCCACTCCACTCCACTCAACACCACTCCACTCTTCTCCACTCCACTCCACTCCACTCCTGTCCACTCAACACCACTCCACTCAACTCTACTCCACTCCTCTCCACTCAACACCACTCCACTCTTCTCCACTCCACTCCACTCCACTCCTCTCCACTCAACACCACTCAACACCACTCCACTCCACTGTACTCCACTCCACTCTACTGTACTCCACTCCACTCCACTCCACTCCACTCCACTCCACTCCACTCCACTCCACTCCACTCCACTCCACTCCACTCCTCTCCACTCCACTCCACTTTACTCCTCTCCACTCAACACCACTCCACTTCACTCTACTCCACTCCACTCCACTCCTCTCCACTCAACACCACTCCACTCCACTCTACTCCACTCCTCTCCACTCAACACCACTCCACTCTTCTCCACTCCACTCCACTCCACTCCTCTCCACTCAACACCACTCAACACCACTCCACTCCACTGTACTCCACTCCACTCCACTGTACTCCACTCCACTCCACGCCACTCCACTCCACTCCACTCCACTCCACTCCACTCCACTCCACTCCACTCCACTCCACTCCTCTCCACTCCACTCAACACCACTCTCCACTCCACTCTACTCCACTCCACTTCACTCCTCTCCACTCAACACCACACCTCTCCACTCCACTCCACTCCACTCCACTCCACTCCACTCCACTCCACTCCACTCCACTCCATTCCACTCCACTCCTCTCCACTCCACTCCTCTCCACTCCACTCCACTCCACTCCACTCCACTCCACTCCTCTCCACTCCACTCCTCTCCACTCACGCCACTCCACTCCACTCCACGCCACTCACTCCACTCCACTCCACACCACTCCACTCCACTCCACTCCACTCCACTCCACTCCACTCCACTCCTCTCCACTCCACTCCTCTCCACTCCACTCCACTCCACTCCACTCCACTCCACTCCACTCCTCTCCACTCCACTCCTCTCCACTCCACTCCACGCCACTCCACTCCACTCCACTCCACTCCACTCTACTCCACTCCACTCCTCTCCACTCAACACCACTCCACTCTTCTCCACTCCACTCAACACCACTCCACTCCACTGTACTCCACTCCACTCCACTCCTCTCCACTCCACTCCACTCCACTCCACTCCACTCCTCTCCACTCAACACCACTCCACTCCACTCTACTCCACTCCTCTCCACTCAACACCACTCCACTCTTCTCCACTCCACTCCACTCCACTCCTCTCCACTCAACACCACTCAACACCACTCCACTCCACTGTACTCCACTCCACTTCACTGTACTCCACTCCACTCCACGCCACTCCACTCCACTCCACTCCACTCCACTTCACTCCTCTCCACTCCACTCAACACCACTCCACTCCACTCTACTCCACTCCACTCCACTCCTCTCCACTCAACACCACACCTCTCCACTCCACTCCACTCCACTCCACTCCACTCCACTCCACTCCACTCCACTCCACTCCACTCCTCTCCACTCCACTCCTCTCACACTCCACTCCACTCCACTCCACTCCACTCCACTCCACTCCACTCCTCTCCACTCCACTCCTCTCCACTCCACTCCACTCCACTCCACTCCACGCCACTCCACTCCACTCCACTCCACTCCACTCTACTCCACTCCACTCCTCTCCACTCAACACCACTCCACTCTTCTCCACTCCACTCAACACCACTCCACTCCACTGTACTCCACTCCACTCCACTCCTCTCCACTCCACTCCACTCCACTCCACTCCACTCCACTCCACTCCACTCCACTCCACTCCACTCCACTCCACTCCTCTCCACTCAACACCACTCCACTCCACTCTACTCCACTCCACTCCACTCCTCTCCACTCAACACCACTCCACTCCACTCTACTCCACTCCTCTCCACTCAACACCACTCCACTCTTCTCCACTCCACTCCACTCCTCTCCACTCAACACCACTCAACACCACTCCACTCCACTGTACTCCACTCCACTCCACTGTACTCCACTCCACTCCACGCCACTCCACTCCACTCCACTCCACTCCTCTCCATTCCACTCCACTTTACTCCTCTCCACTCAACACCACTCCACTCCACTCCACTCCACTCCACTCCTCTCCACTCAACACCACACCTCTCACGCCACTCCACTCCACTCCACTCCACTCAACACCACTCCACTCTTCTCCACTCCACTCCACTCCACTCCTGTCCACTCAACACCACTCCACTCAACTCTACTCCACTCCTCTCCACTCAACACCACTCCACTCTTCTCCACTCCACTCCACTCCACTCCTCTCCACTCAACACCACTCAACACCACTCCACTCCACTGTACTCCACTCCACTCTACTGTACTCCACTCCACTCCACTCCACTCCACTCCACTCCACTCCACTCCACTCACTCCACTCCACTCCACTCCACTCCTCTCCACTCCACTCCACTTTACTCCTCTCCACTCAACACACACTCCACTTCACTCTACTCACTCCACTCCACTCCTCTCCACTACACCACTCCACTCCACTCTACTTCACTCCTCTCCACTCAACACCACTCCACTCTTCTCCACTCCACTCCACTCCACTCCTCTCCACTCAACACCACTCAACACCACTCCACTCACTGTACTCCACTCCACTCCACTGTACTCCACTCCACTCCACGCCACTCCACTCCACTCCACTCCACTCCACTCCACTCCACTCCACTCCACTCCACTCCTCTCCACTCCACTCAACACCACTCCACTCCACTCTACTCCACTCCACTTCACTCCTCTCCACTCAACACACACCTCCACTCCACTCCACTCCACTCCACTCCACTCCACTCACTCCACTCCACTCCACTCACTCCTCCCACTCCACTCCTCTCCACTCCACTCCACTCCACTCCACTCCACTCCTCTCCACTCCACTCCTCTCCACTCCACGCCACTCCACTCACGCCACTCCACTCCACTCCACTCCACTCCACTCCACTCCACTCCACTCCTCTCCACTCCACTCCTCTCCACTCCACTCCACTCCACTCCACTCCACTCCTCTCCACTCCACTCCTCTCACTCCACTCCACGCCACTCCACTCCACTCCACTCCACTCCACTCTACTCCACTCCACTCCTCTCCACTCAACACCACTCCACTCTCTCCACTCCACTCAACACCACTCCACTCCACTGTACTCCACTCACTCCACTCCTCTCCACTCCACTCCACTCCACTCACTCCACTCCAGTCCACTCCACTCCACTCCTCTCCACTCCACTCCACTCCACTCCACTCCTCTCCACTCAACACCACTCCACTCCACTCTACTCCACTCCACTCCACTCCACTCCTCTCCACTCCACTCCACTCCACCACTCCTCTCCCACTCCACTCCACTCCCTCTCCACTCCACTCCACTCACTCCACTCCACTCCACTCCACTCCAACTCCACTCCACTCCTCCACTCTCCACTCCACTCCACTCCACTCCTCTCCACTCAACACCACTCCACTCCACTCCACTCCACTCCACTCCACTCCACTCTACTCCACTCCACTCCTC
The DNA here is from genome assembly GCA_036925125.1 of Oreortyx pictus. Lineage (NCBI taxonomy): Eukaryota > Metazoa > Chordata > Aves > Galliformes > Odontophoridae > Oreortyx > Oreortyx pictus. The sequence continues at coordinate 20,106 of JAUPFR010000265.1, read as the reverse complement.
TCCACTCAACACCACTCCACTCAACTCTACTCCACTCCACTCCACTCCTCTCCACTCAACATCCTCCTCCACTCAACACCACTCCACTCCACTCTACTCCACTCCACTCTCTCATCCACTCCACTCCTCTCTCCACTCCACTCCACTCCACTCCACTCCACTCACTCCACTCCCACTCCACTCCTCTCCACTCCTCTCCACTCCACCCTCTCCACTCCACTCCACTCCACTCCACTCCACTCCACTCCACTCCACACCACTCCACTCCACTCCACTCCACTCCACTCCACTCCTCTCCACTCAACACCACTCCACTCCACTCCACTCCACTCCACTCCACTCACTCCACTCCACTCCTCCACTCAACACCACTCCACTCCACTACTCACTCCACCCACTCCACTCCACTCACACCACTCCACTCTACTCCACTCCTCTCCACTCAACACCATCACTCCCACTCCACTCCACTCCACTCCACTCCACTCCACTCACTCCACTCCACTCACTCCACTCCACTCCCCTCCACTCCACTCACTCTCCACTCCACTCCACTCCACTCCACTCCTCTCCACTCACACCACTCCACTCCACTCCACTCCACTCCACTCCACTCTACTCCACTCCACTCCTCTCCACTCAACACCACTCCACTCAACTCTACTCCACTCCACTCCACTCCTCTCCACTCAACACCACTCCACTCCACTCTACTCCACTCCTCTCCACTCAACACCACTCCACTCTTCTCCACTCCACTCCTCTCCACTCCACTCCACTCCACTCCACTCCACTCCACTCCACTCCACTCCACTCCACTCCACTCCACTCCACTCCTCTCCACTCAACACCACTCCACTCCTCTCCACTCAACACCACTCCACTCCACTCTACTCCACTCCACTCCACTCCTCTCCACTCCACTCCACTCCACTCCTCTCCACTCCTCTCCACTCCACTCCCTCTCCACTCCACTCCACTCCACTCCACTCCACTCCACTCCACTCCACTCCACTCCACTCCACTCCTCTCCACTCCACTCCTCTCCACTCAACACCACTCCACTCAACTCTACTCCACTCCACTCCACTCCTCTCCACTCACACCACTCCACTCTCCACTCCACTCCACTCCTCTCCACTCAACACCACTCCACTCTTCTCCACTCCACTCCTCTCCACTCCACTCCACTCCACTCCACTCCACTCCACTCCACTCCACTCCACTCCACTCCACTCCACTCCACTCACTCCTCTCCACTCCACTCCACTCCACTCCTCTCCACTCAACACCACTCCACTCCACTCTACTCCACTCCCACTCCACTCCTCTCCACTCCACTCCACTCCACTCCACTCCTCACCACTCCACTCCACTCCACTCCTCTCCACTCCACTCCACTCCACTCCACCCACTCCACTCCACTCCACTCCACTCCACTCCACTCCACTCCTCTCCACTCCACTCCTCTCCACTCAACACCACTCCACTCCACTCTACTCCACTCCACTCCACTCCTCTCCACTCAACACCACTCCACTCCACTCTACTCCACTCCTCTCCACTCAACACCACTCACTCTTCTCCACTCCACTCCACTCCACTCCTCTCCACTCAACACCACTCAACACCACTCCACTCCACTGACTCCACTCCACTCCTCACCACTCAACACCACTCCACTCCTCTCCACTCAACACACTCCACTCCACTCTACTCCACTCCACTCCACTCCTCTCCACTCCACTCCACTCCACTCCCTCTCCACTCCCTCTCCACTCCACTCCTCTCCACTCCACTCCACTCCACTCCACTCCACTCCACTCCACTCCACTCCACTCCACTCCACTCCTCTCCACTCCACTCCTCTCCACTCAACAACACACTCCACTCAACTCTACTCCACTCCACTCCACTCCTCTCCACTCAACACCCACTCCACTCCACTCTACTCCACTCCTCTCCACTCAACACCACTCCACTCTTCTCCACTCCACTCCTCTCCACTCCACTCCACTCCACTCCACTCCACTCCACTCCACTCCACTCCACTCCACTCCACTCCACTCCACTCCACTCCACTCCTCTCCACTCCACTCCACTCCACTCCTCTCCACTCAACACCACTCCACTCCACTCTACTCCACTCCACTCCACTCCTCTCCACTCCACTCCACTCCACTCCACTCCTCTCCACTCCTCTCCACTCCACTCCTCTCCACTCCACTCCACTCCACTCCACTCCACTCCACTCCACTCCACTCCACTCCACTCCACTCCACTCCACTCCTCTCACTCCACTCCTCTCCACTCAACACCACTCCACTCCACTCTACTCCACTCCACTCCACTCCTCTCCACTCAACACCACTCCACTCCACTCTACTCCACTCCTCTCCACTCAACACCACTCCACTCTTCTCCACTCCACTCCACTCCACTCCTCTCCACTCAACACCACTCAACACCACTCCACTCCACTGTACTCCACTCCACTCCACTGTACTCCACTCCACTCCACTCCACTCCACTCCACTCCTCTCCACTCCACTCCACTTACTCCTCTCCACTCAACACCACTCCACTCCACTCTACTCCACTCCACTCCACTCCTCTCCACTCAACACCACACCTCTCCACTCCACTCCACTCCACTCCACTCCACTCAACACCACTCCACTCTCTCCACTCCACTCCACTCCACTCCTGTCCACTCAACACCACTCCACTCCACTCTACTCCACTCCTCTCCACTCAACACCACTCCACTCTTCTCCTCTCCACTCCACTCCACTCCTCTCCACTCAACACCACTCAACACCACTCCACTCCACTGTACTCCACTCCACTCACTGTACTCCACTCCACTCCACTCCACTCCACTCCACTCCACTCCACTCCACTCCACTCCACTCCTCTCCACTCCACTCCTCTCCACTCCACTCCACTCCACTCCACTCCACTCCACTCCACTCCACTCCACTCCACTCCACTCCACTCCACTCTACTCCACTCCACTCCTCTCCACTCAACACCACTCCACTCTTCTCCACTCCACTCAACACCACTCCACTCCACTGTACTCCACTCCACACCACTCCTCTCCACTCCACTCCACTCCACTCCACTCCACTCCACTCCACTCCACTCCACTCCACTCCACTCCTCTCCACTCAACACCACACCTCTCCACTCCACTCCACTCCACTCCACTCCACTCAACACCACTCCACTCTTCTCCACTCCACTCCACTCCACTCCTGTCCACTCAACACCACTCCCACTCCACTCTACTCCACTCCTCTCCACTCAACACCACTCCACTCTTCTCCTCTCCACTCCACTCCACTCCTCTCCACTCAACACCACTCAACACCACTCCACTCCACTGTACTCCACTCCACTCCACTGTACTCCACTCCACTCCACTCCACTCCACTCCACTCCACTCCACTCCACTCCTCTCCACTCCACTCCTCTCCACTCCACTCCACTCCACTCCACTCCACTCCACTCCACTCCACTCCACTCCACTCCACTCCACTCCACTCTACTCCACTCCACTCCTCTCCACTCAACACCACTCCACTCTTCTCCACTCCACTCAACACCACTCCACTCCACTGTACTCCACTCCACACCACTCCTCTCCACTCCACTCCTCACTCACTCCACTCCACTCCACTCCACTCCACTCCACTCCACTCCACTCCCACTCCACTCCACTCCACTCCACTCCTCTCCACTCCACTCCACTCCACTCCACTCCTCTCCACTCAACACCACTCCACTCCACTCTACTCCACTCCACTCCACTCCTCTCCACTCCACTCCACACTCCACTCCACTCCACTCCTCTCCACTCCTCTCCACTCCACTCCTCTCCACTCCACTCCACTCCACTCCACTCCACTCCACTCCACTCCACTCCACTCCACTCCACTCCACTCCACTCCACTCCACTCTACTCCACTAAACTCCTCTCCACTCAACACCACTCCACTCTTCTCCACTCCACTCAACACCACTCCACTCCACTGTACTCCACTCCACTCCACTCCTCTCCACTCCACTCCACTCCACTCCACTCCACTCCACTCCACTCCACTCCACTCCACTCCTCTCACTCCACTCCACTCCACTCCACTCCACTCCTCTCCACTCAACACCACTCCACTCCACTCTACTCCACTCCACTCCACTCCTCTCCACTCCACTCCACTCCACTCCACTCCACTCCACTCCACTCCACTCCACTCCTCTCCTCTCCACTCCACTCAACACCACACCTCTCCACTCCACTCCACTCCACTCCTCTCCACTCCACTCAACACCACATCTCTCCACTCCACTCCACTCCACTCCACTCCTCTCCACTCAACACCACTCCACTCTACTCCACTCCACTCCTCTCCACTCCACTCCACTCCACTCCACTCCACTCCACTCCACTGCACTCCACTCCACTCCACTCCTCTCCACTCCACTCCACTCCACTCCACTCCACTCCTCTCCACTCCACTCCACTCCACTCCACTCCTCTCCACTCAACACCACTCCACTCCACTCTACTCCACTCCACTCCACTCCTCTCCACTCCACTCCACTCCACTCCACTCCACTACACTCCACTCCACTCCTCTCCTCTCCACTCCACTCAACACCACACCTCTCCACTCCACTCCACTCCACTCCTCTCCACTCCACTCAACACCACATCTCTCCACTCCACTCCACTCCACTCCACTCCTCTCCACTCAACACCACTCCACTCTACTCCACTCCACTCCTCTCCACTCCACTCCACTCCACTCCACTCCACTCCACTCCACTGCACTCCACTCCACTCCACTCCACTCCACTCCTCTCCACTCCACTCCACTCCACTTTACTCCTCTCCACTCAACACCACTCCACTTCACTCTACTCCACTCCACTCCACTCCTCTCCACTCAACACCACTCCACTCCACTCTACTCCACTCCACTCCACTCCTCTCCACTCAACACCACTCCACTCTACTCCACTCCACTCCTCTCCACTCCACTCCACTCCACTCCACTCCACTCCACTCCACTCCACTCCACTCCACTCCACTCCACTCCAACTGCACTCCACTCCACTCCACTCCACTCCTCTCCACTCCACTCCACTTTACTCCTCTCCACTCAACACCACTCCACTTCACTCTACTCCACTCCACTCCACTCCTCTCCACTCAACACCACTCCACTCCACTCTACTCCACTCCACTCCACTCCTCTCCACTCAACACCACTCCACTCCACTCTACTCCACTCCTCTCCACTCAACACCACTCCACTCTTCTCCACTCCACTCCACTCCACTCCTCTCCACTCAACACCACTCAACACCACTCCACTCCACTGTACTCCACTCCACTCCACTGTACTCCACTCCACTCCACGCCACTCCACTCCACTCCACTCCACTCCTCTCCATTCCACTCCACTTTACTCCTCTCCACTCAACACCACTCCACCTCCACTCTACTCCACTCCACTCCACTCCTCTCCACTCAACACCACACCTCTCCACGCCACTCCACTCCACTCCACTCCACTCAACACCACTCCACTCTTCTCCACTCCACTCCACTCAACTCCTGTCCACTCAACACCACTCCACTCAACTCTACTCCACTCCTCTCCACTCAACACCACTCCACTCTTCTCCACTCCACTCCACTCCACTCCTCTCCACTCAACACCACTCAACACCACTCCACTCCACTGTACTCCACTCCACTCTACTGTACTCCACTCCACTCCACTCCACTCCACTCCACTCCACTCCACTCCACTCCACTCCTCTAAACTCCACTCCACTTTACTCCTCTCCACTCAACACCACTCCACTTCACTCTACTCCACTCCACTCCACTCCTCTCCACTCAACACCACTCCACTCCACTCTACTCCACTCCTCTCCACTCAACACCACTCCACTCTTCTCCACTCCACTCCACTCCACTCCTCTCCACTCAACACCACTCAACACCACTCCACTCCACTGTACTCCACTCCACTCCACTGTACTCCACTCCACTCCACGCCACTCCACTCCACTCCACTCCACTCCACTCCACTCCACTCCACTCCACTCCACTCCACTCCACTCCTCTCCACTCCACTCAACACCACTCCACTCCACTCTACTCCACTCCACTTCACTCCTCTCCACTCAACACCACACCTCTCCACTCCACTCCACTCCACTCCACTCCACTCCACTCCACTCCACTCCACTCCACTCCACTCCACTCCACTCCACTCCTCTCCACTCCACTCCTCTCCACTGCACTCCACTCCACTCCACTCCACTCCACTCCTCTCCACTCCACTCCTCTCCACTCCACTCCACTCCACTCCACTCCACGCCACTCCACTCCACTCCACTCCACTCCACTCCACTCCACTCCACTCCACTCCACTCCTCTCCACTCCACTCCTCTCCACTCCACTCCACTCCACTCCACTCCTCTCCACTCCACTCCTCTCCACTCCACTCCACGCCACTCCACTCCACTCCACTCCACTCCACTCTACTCCACTCCAGCTCCTCTCCACTCAACACCACTCCACTCTTCTCCACTCCACTCAACACCACTCCACTCCACTGTACTCCACTCCACTCCACTCCTCTCCACTCCACTCCACTCCACTCCACTCCACTCCACTCCACTCCTCTCCACTCAACACCACTCCACTCCACTCTACTCCACTCCTCTCCACTCAACACCACTCCACTCTTCTCCACTCCACTCCACTCCACTCCTCTCCACTCAACACCACTCAACACCACTCCACTCCACTGTACTCCACTCCACTTCACTGTACTCCACTCCACTCCACGCCACTCCACTCCACTCCACTCCACTCCTCTCCACTCCACTCAACACCACTCCACTCCACTCTACTCCACTCCACTCCACTCCTCTCCACTCAACACCACACCTCTCCACTCCACTCCACTCCACTCCACTCCACTCCACTCCACTCCTCTCCACTCCACTCCTCTCCACTCCACTCCACTCCACTCCACTCCACTCCACTCCACTCCACTCCACTCCACTCCTCTCCACTCCACTCCTCTCCACTCCACTCCACTCCACTCCACTCCACGCCACTCCACTCCACTCCACTCCACTCCACTCTACTCCACTCCACTCCTCTCCACTCAACACCACTCCACTCTTCTCCACTCCACTCAACACCACTCCACTCCACTGTACTCCACTCCACTCCACTCCTCTCCACTCCACTCCACTCCACTCCACTCCACTCCACTCCACTCCACTCCACTCCACTCCACTCCTCTCCACTCAACACCACTCCACTCCACTCTACTCCACTCCACTCCACTCCTCTCCACTCCACTCCTCTCCACTCCACTCCACTCCACTCCACTCCTCTCCACTCCACTCCTCTCCACTCCACTCCACGCCCACTCCACTCCACTCCACTCCACTCCACTCTACTCCACTCCACTCCTCTCCACTCAACTCCACTCTTCTCCACTCCACTCAACACCACTCCACTCCACTGTACTCCACTCCACTCCACTCCTCTCCACTCCACTCCACTCCACTCCACTGTACTCCACTCCACTCCACTGTACTCCACTCCACTCCACGCCACTCCACTCCACTCCACTCCACTCCACTCCACTCCACTCCACTCCACTCCTCTCCACTCAACACCACTCCACTCCACTCTACTCCACTCCACTCCACTCCTCTCCACTCAACACCACTCCACTCCACTCTACTCCACTCCTCTCCACTCAACACCACTCCACTCTTCTCCACTCCACTCCACTCCACTCCTCTCCACTCAACACCACTCAACACCACTCCACTCCACTGTACTCCACTCCACTCCACTGTACTCCACTCCACTCCACGCCACTCCACTCCACTCCACTCCACTCCTCTCCATTCCACTCCACTTTACTCCTCTCCACTCAACACCACTCCACTCCACTCTACTCCACTCCACTCCACTCCTCTCCACTCAACACCACACCTCTCCACGCCACTCCACTCCACTCCCTCCACTCCACTCCACTCAACACCACTCCACTCTTCTCCACTCCACTCCACTCCACTCCTGTCCACTCAACACCACTCCACTCAACTCTACTCCACTCCTCTCCACTCAACACCACTCCACTCTTCTCCACTCCACTCCACTCCACTCCTCTCCACTCAACACCACTCAACACCACTCCACTCCACTGTACTCCACTCCACTCTACTGTACTCCACTCCACTCCACTCCACTCCACTCCACTCCACTCCTCTCCACTCCACTCCACTCCACTCCACTCTCCACTCCACTCCCTCCACTCCACTCCCACTCCACTCCACTCCCACTCCACTCCACTCCACTCCACTCCACTCCACTCCACTCCTCCACTCCACTCCACTCCACTCCACTCCTCTCCACTCAACACCACTCCACTCCACTCCACTCCACTCCACTCCACTCCACTCCACTCACCCACTCCACTCCTCTCCACTCACACCACTCCACTCAACTCTACTCCACTCCACTCCACTCCTCTCCACTCAACACCACTCCACTCCACTCTACTCCACTCCTCTCCACTCAACACCACTCCACTCTTCTCCACTCCACTCCTCTCCACTCCACTCCACTCCACTCCACTCCACTCCACTCCACACCACTCCACTCCTCTCCACTCCTCTCCACTCCACTCCTCTCCACTCCACTCCACTCCACTCCACTCCACTCCACTCCACTCCACTCCACTCCACTCCACTCCACTCCACTCCACTCCACTCCTCTCCACTCAACACCACTCCACTCCACTCCACTCCACTCCACTCCACTCCACTCTACTCCACTCCACTCCTCTCCACTCAACACCACTCCACTCAACTCTACTCCACTCCACTCCACTCCTCTCCACTCAACACCACTCCACTCCACTCTACTCCACTCCTCTCCACTCAACACCACTCCACTCTTCTCCACTCCACTCCTCTCCACTCCACTCCACTCCACTCCACTCCACTCCACTCCACTCCACTCCACTCCTCTCCACTCCACTCCACTCCACTCCACTCCTCTCCACTCAACACCACTCCACTCCACTCCACTCCACTCCACTCCACTCACTCCACTCCACTCCTCTCCACTCAACACCACTCCACTCAACTCTACTCCACTCCACTCCACTCCTCTCCACTCAACACCACTCCACTCCACTCTACTCCACTCCTCTCCACTCAACACCACTCCACTCTTCTCCACTCCACTCCTCTCCACTCCACTCCACTCCACTCCACTCCACTCCACTCCACTCCACTCCACTCCACTCCACTCCACTCCACTCCACTCCACTCCACTCCTCTCACTCAACACCACTCCACTCCACTCTACTCCACTCCACTCCACTCCTCTCCACTCCACTCCACTCCACTCCACTCCTCTCCACTCCTCTCCACTCCACTCCTCTCCACTCCACTCCACTCCACTCCACTCCACTCCACTCCACTCCACTCCACTCCACTCCTCTCCACTCCACTCCTCTCCACTCAACACCACTCCACTCCACTCTACTCCACTCCACTCCACTCCTCTCCACTCAACACCACTCCACTCCACTCTACTCCACTCCTCTCCACTCAACACCACTCCACTCTTCTCCACTCCACTCCACTCCACTCCTCTCCACTCAACACCACTCAACACCACTCCACTCCACTGTACTCCACTCCACTCCACTGTACTCCACTCCACTCCACGCCACTCCACTCCACTCCTCTCCACTCCACTCCACTTTACTCCTCTCCACTCAACACCACTCCACTCCACTCTACTCCACTCCACTCCACTCCTCTCCACTCAACACCACACCTCTCCACTCCACTCCACTCCACTCCACTCCACTCAACACCACTCCACTCTTCTCCACTCCACTCCACTCCACTCCTGTCCACTCAACACCACTCCACTCCACTCTACTCCACTCCTCTCCACTCAACACCACTCCACTCTTCTCCTCTCCACTCCACTCCACTCCTCTCCACTCAACACCACTCAACACCACTCCACTCCACTGTACTCCACTCCACTCCACTGTACTCCACTCCACTCCACTCCACTCCACTCTACTCCACTCCACTCCACTCCTCTCCACTCCACTCCACTCCACTCCACTCCACTACACTCCACTCCACTCCTCTCCTCTCCACTCCACTCAACACCACACCTCTCCACTCCACTCCACTCCACTCCTCTCCACTCCACTCAACACCACATCTCTCCACTCCACTCCACTCCACTCCACTCCTCTCCACTCAACACCACTCCACTCTACTCCACTCCACTCCTCTCCACTCCACTCCACTCCACTCCACTCCACTCCACTCCACTGCACTCCACTCCACTCCACTCCACTCCACTCCTCTCCACTCCACTCCACTCCACTTTACTCCTCTCCACTCAACACCACTCCACTTCACTCTACTCCACTCCACTCCACTCCTCTCCACTCAACACCACTCCACTCCACTCTACTCCACTCCACTCCACTCCTCTCCACTCAACACCACTCCACTCTACTCCACTCCACTCCTCTCCACTCCACTCCACTCCACTCCACTCCACTCCACTCCACTCCACTCCACTCCACTCCACTCCACTCCACTCCACTCCACTCCACTCCACTGCACTCCACTCCACTCCACTCCACTCCTCTCCACTCCACTCCACTTTACTCCTCTCCACTCAACACCACTCCACTTCACTCTACTCCACTCCACTCCACTCCTCTCCACTCAACACCACTCCACTCCACTCTACTCCACTCCACTCCACTCCTCTCCACTCAACACCACTCCACTCCACTCTACTCCACTCCTCTCCACTCAACACCACTCCACTCTTCTCCACTCCACTCCACTCCACTCCTCTCCACTCAACACCACTCAACACCACTCCACTCCACTGTACTCCACTCCACTCCACTGTACTCCACTCCACTCCACGCCACTCCACTCCACTCCACTCCACTCCTCTCCATTCCACTCCACTTTACTCCTCTCCACTCAACACCACTCCACTCCACTCTACTCCACTCCACTCCACTCCTCTCCACTCAACACCACACCTCTCCACGCCACTCCACTCCACTCCACTCCACTCAACACCACTCCACTCTTCTCCACTCCACTCCACTCCACTCCTGTCCACTCAACACCACTCCACTCAACTCTACTCCACTCCTCTCCACTCAACACCACTCCACTCTTCTCCACTCCACTCCACTCCACTCCTCTCCACTCAACACCACTCAACACCACTCCACTCCACTGTACTCCACTCCACTCTACTGTACTCCACTCCACTCCACTCCACTCCACTCCACTCCACTCCACTCCACTCCACTCCACTCCACTCCACTCCACTCCACTCCTCTAAACTCCACTCCACTTTACTCCTCTCCACTCAACACCACTCCACTTCACTCTACTCCACTCCACTCCACTCCTCTCCACTCAACACCACTCCACTCCACTCTACTCCACTCCTCTCCACTCAACACCACTCCACTCTTCTCCACTCCACTCCACTCCACTCCTCTCCACTCAACACCACTCAACACCACTCCACTCCACTGTACTCCACTCCACTCCACTGTACTCCACTCCACTCCACGCCACTCCACTCCACTCCACTCCACTCCACTCCACTCCACTCCACTCCACTCCACTCCACTCCTCTCCACTCCACTCAACACCACTCCACTCCACTCTACTCCACTCCACTTCACTCCTCTCCACTCAACACCACACCTCTCCACTCCACTCCACTCCACTCCACTCCACTCCACTCCACTCCACTCCACTCCACTCCACTCCACTCCACTCCACTCCACTCCTCTCCACTCCACTCCTCTCCACTGCACTCCACTCCACTCCACTCCACTCCACTCCTCTCCACTCCACTCCTCTCCACTCCACTCCACTCCACTCCACTCCACGCCACTCCACTCCACTCCACTCCACTCCACTCCACTCCACTCCACTCCACTCCACTCCACTCCTCTCCACTCCACTCCTCTCCACTCCACTCCACTCCACTCCACTCCTCTCCACTCCACTCCTCTCCACTCCACTCCACGCCACTCCACTCCACTCCACTCCACTCCACTCTACTCCACTCCACTCCTCTCCACTCAACACCACTCCACTCTTCTCCACTCCACTCAACACCACTCCACTCCACTGTACTCCACTCCACTCCACTCCTCTCCACTCCACTCCACTCCACTCCACTCCACTCCACTCCACTCCTCTCCACTCAACACCACTCCACTCCACTCTACTCCACTCCTCTCCACTCAACACCACTCCACTCTTCTCCACTCCACTCCACTCCACTCCTCTCCACTCAACACCACTCAACACCACTCCACTCCACTGTACTCCACTCCACTTCACTGTACTCCACTCCACTCCACGCCACTCCACTCCACTCCACTCCACTCCTCTCCACTCCACTCAACACCACTCCACTCCACTCTACTCCACTCCACTCCACTCCTCTCCACTCAACACCACACCTCTCCACTCCACTCCACTCCACTCCACTCCACTCCACTCCTCTCCACTCCACTCCTCTCCACTCCACTCCACTCCACTCCACTCCACTCCACTCCACTCCACTCCTCTCCACTCCACTCCTCTCCACTCCACTCCACTCCACTCCACTCCACGCCACTCCACTCCACTCCACTCCACTCCACTCTACTCCACTCCACTCCTCTCCACTCAACACCACTCCACTCTTCTCCACTCCACTCAACACCACTCCACTCCACTGTACTCCACTCCACTCCACTCCTCTCCACTCCACTCCACTCCACTCCACTCCACTCCACTCCACTCCACTCCACTCCTCTCCACTCAACACCACTCCACTCCACTCTACTCCACTCCACTCCACTCCTCTCCACTCAACACCACTCCACTCCACTCTACTCCACTCCTCTCCACTCAACACCACTCCACTCTTCTCCACTCCACTCCACTCCACTCCTCTCCACTCAACACCACTCAACACCACTCCACTCCACTGTACTCCACTCCACTCCACTGTACTCCACTCCACTCCACGCCACTCCACTCCACTCCACTCCACTCCTCTCCATTCCACTCCACTTTACTCCTCTCCACTCAACACCACTCCACTCCACTCTACTCCACTCCACTCCACTCCTCTCCACTCAACACCACACCTCTCCACGCCACTCCACTCCACTCCACTCCACTCAACACCACTCCACTCTTCTCCACTCCACTCCACTCCACTCCTGTCCACTCAACACCACTCCACTCAACTCTACTCCACTCCTCTCCACTCAACACCACTCCACTCTTCTCCACTCCACTCCACTCCACTCCTCTCCACTCAACACCACTCAACACCACTCCACTCCACTGTACTCCACTCCACTCTACTGTACTCCACTCCACTCCACTCCACTCCACTCCACTCCACTCCTCTCCACTCCACTCCACTCCACTCCACTCCTCTCCACTCCACTCCTCTCCACTCCACTCCACTCCACTCCACTCCACTCCACTCCACTCCACTCCACTCCTCTCCACTCCACTCCACTCCACTCCACTCCTCTCCACTCAACACCACTCCACTCCACTCCACTCCACTCCACTCCACTCCACTCTACTCCACTCCACTCCTCTCCACTCAACACCACTCCACTCAACTCTACTCCACTCCACTCCACTCCTCTCCACTCAACACCACTCCACTCCACTCTACTCCACTCCTCTCCACTCAACACCACTCCACTCTTCTCCACTCCACTCCTCTCCACTCCACTCCACTCCACTCCACTCCACTCCACTCCACTCCACTCCTCTCCACTCCTCTCCACTCCACTCCTCTCCACTCCACTCCACTCCACTCCACTCCACTCCACTCCACTCCACTCCACTCCTCTCCACTCCACTCCACTCCACTCCTCTCCACTCAACACCACTCCACTCCACTCCACTCCACTCCACTCCACTCCACTCTACTCCACTCCACTCCTCTCCACTCAACACCACTCCACTCAACTCCACTCCACTCCACTCCACTCCTCTCCACTCAACACCACTCCACTCCACTCTACTCCACTCCTCTCCACTCAACACCACTCCACTCTTCTCCACTCCACTCCTCTCCACTCCACTCCACTCCACTCCACTCCACTCCACTCCACTCCACTCCTCTCCACTCCACTCCACTCCACTCCACTCCTCTCCACTCAACACCACTCCACTCCACTCCACTCCACTCCACTCCACTCTACTCCACTCCACTCCTCTCCACTCAACACCACTCCACTCAACTCTACTCCACTCCACTCCACTCCTCTCCACTCAACACCACTCCACTCCACTCTACTCCACTCCTCTCCACTCAACACCACTCCACTCTTCTCCACTCCACTCCTCTCCACTCCACTCCACTCCACTCCACTCCACTCCACTCCACTCCACTCCACTCCACTCCACTCCTCTCCACTCCACTCCACTCCACTCCTCTCCACTCAACACCACTCCACTCCACTCTACTCCACTCCACTCCACTCCTCTCCACTCCACTCCACTCCACTCCACTCCTCTCCACTCCTCTCCACTCCACTCCTCTCCACTCCACTCCACTCCACTCCACTCCACTCCACTCCACTCCACTCCACTCCACTCCACTCCACTCCACTCCACTCCTCTCCACTCCACTCCTCTCCACTCAACACCACTCCACTCCACTCTACTCCACTCCACTCCACTCCTCTCCACTCAACACCACTCCACTCCACTCTACTCCACTCCTCTCCACTCAACACCACTCCACTCTTCTCCACTCCACTCCACTCCACTCCTCTCCACTCAACACCACTCAACACCACTCCACTCCACTGTACTCCACTCCACTCCACTGTACTCCACTCCACTCCATGCCACTCCACTCCACTCCTCTCCACTCCACTCCACTTTACTCCTCTCCACTCAACACCACTCCACTCCACTCTACTCCACTCCACTCCACTCCTCTCCACTCAACACCACACCTCTCCACTCCACTCCACTCCACTCCACTCCACTCAACACCACTCCACTCTTCTCCACTCCACTCCACTCCACTCCTGTCCACTCAACACCACTCCACTCCACTCTACTCCACTCCTCTCCACTCAACACCACTCCACTCTTCTCCTCTCCACTCCACTCCACTCCTCTCCACTCAACACCACTCAACACCACTCCACTCCACTGTACTCCACTCCACTCCACTGTACTCCACTCCACTCCACTCCACTCCACTCCACTCCACTCCACTCCACTCCACTCCACTCCTCTCCACTCCACTCCTCTCCACTCCACTCCACTCCACTCCACTCCACTCCACTCCACTCCACTCCACTCCACTTCACTCTACTCCACTCCACTCCTCTCCACTCAACACCACTCCACTCTTCTCCACTCCACTCAACACCACTCCACTCCACTGTACTCCACTCCACACCACTCCTCTCCACTCCACTCCACTCCACTCCACTCCACTCCACTCCACTCCACTCCACTCCACTCCACTCCACTCCACTCCTCTCCACTCCACTCCACTCCACTCCACTCCTCTCCACTCAACACCACTCCACTCCACTCTACTCCACTCCACTCCACTCCTCTCCACTCCACTCCACTCCACTCCACTCCTCTCCACTCCTCTCCACTCCACTCCTCTCCACTCCACTCCACTCCACTCCACTCCACTCCACTCCACTCCACTCCACTCCACTCTACTCCACTAAACTCCTCTCCACTCAACACCACTCCACTCTTCTCCACTCCACTCAACACCACTCCACTCCACTGTACTCCACTCCACTCCACTCCTCTCCACTCCACTCCACTCCACTCCACTCCACTCCACTCCACTCCACTCCACTCCACTCCTCTCCACTCCACTCCACTCCACTCCACTCCACTCCTCTCCACTCAACACCACTCCACTCCACTCTACTCCACTCCACTCCACTCCTCTCCACTCCACTCCACTCCACTCCACTCCACTCCACTCCTCTCCTCTCCACTCCACTCAACACCACACCTCTCCACTCCACTCCACTCCACTCCTCTCCACTCCACTCAACACCACATCTCTCCACTCCACTCCACTCCACTCCACTCCTCTCCACTGAACACCACTCCACTCTACTCCACTCCACTCCTCTCCACTCCACTCCACTCCACTCCACTCCACTCCACTCCACTCAACTGCACTCCACTCCACTCCACTCCTCTCCACTCCACTCAACTCCACTCCACTCCACTCCACTCCACTCCACTCCACTCCTCTCCACTCCACTCCACTCCACTCCACTCCACTCCTCTCCACTCAACACCACTCCACTCCACTCTACTCCACTCCACTCCACTCCTCTCCACTCCACTCCACTCCACTCCACTACACTACACTCCACTCCACTCCTCTCCTCTCCACTCCACTCAACACCACACCTCTCCACTCCACTCCACTCCACTCCTCTCCACTCCACTCAACACCACATCTCTCCACTCCACTCCACTCCACTCCACTCCTCTCCACTCAACACCACTCCACTCTACTCCACTCCACTCCTCTCCACTCCACTCCACTCCACTCCACTCCACTCCACTCCACTGCACTGCACTCCACTCCACTCCACTCCACTCCTCTCCACTCCACTCCACTCCACTTTACTCCTCTCCACTCAACACCACTCCACTTCACTCTACTCCACTCCTCTCCACTCCTCTCCACTCAACACCACTCCACTCCACTCTACTCCACTCCACTCCACTCCTCTCCACTCAACACCACTCCACTCTACTCCACTCCACTCCTCTCCACTCCACTCCACTCCACTCCACTCCACTCCTCTCCACTCCACTCAACACCACATCTCTCCACTCCACTCCACTCCACTCCACTCCTCTCCACTCAACACCACTCCACTCTACTCCACTCCACTCCTCTCCACTCCACTCCACTCCACTCCACTCCACTCCACTCCACTGCACTGCACTCCACTCCACTCCACTCCACTCCTCTCCACTCCACTCCACTCCACTTTACTCCTCTCCACTCAACACCACTCCACTTCACTCTACTCCACTCCTCTCCACTCCTCTCCACTCAACACCACTCCACTCCACTCTACTCCACTCCACTCCACTCCTCTCCACTCAACACCACTCCACTCTACTCCACTCCACTCCTCTCCACTCCACTCCACTCCACTCCACTCCACTCCACTCCACTCCACTCCACTCCACTCCACTCCACTCCACTCCACTCCACTCCACTCCACTGCACTCCACTCCACTCCACTCCACTCCTCTCCACTCCACTCCACTTTACTCCTCTCCACTCAACACCACTCCACTTCACTCTACTCCACTCCACTCCACTCCTCTCCACTCAACACCACTCCACTCCACTCTACTCCACTCCACTCCACTCCTCTCCACTCAACACCACTCCACTCCACTCTACTCCACTCCTCTCCACTCAACACCACTCCACTCTTCTCCACTCCACTCCACTCCACTCCTCTCCACTCAACACCACTCAACACCACTCCACTCCACTGTACTCCACTCCACTCCACTGTACTCCACTCCACTCCACGCCACTCCACTCCACTCCACTCCACTCCTCTCCATTCCACTCCACTTTACTCCTCTCCACTCAACACCACTCCACTCCACTCTACTCCACTCCACTCCACTCCTCTCCACTCAACACCACACCTCTCCACGCCACTCCACTCCACTCCACTCCACTCAACACCACTCCACTCTTCTCCACTCCACTCCACTCCACTCCTGTCCACTCAACACCACTCCACTCAACTCTACTCCACTCCTCTCCACTCAACACCACTCCACTCTTCTCCACTCCACTCCACTCCACTCCTCTCCACTCAACACCACTCAACACCACTCCACTCCACTGTACTCCACTCCACTCTACTGTACTCCACTCCACTCCACTCCACTCCACTCCACTCCACTCCACTCCACTCCACTCCACTCCACTCCACTCCACTCCTCTCCACTCCACTCCACTTTACTCCTCTCCACTCAACACCACTCCACTTCACTCTACTCCACTCCACTCCACTCCTCTCCACTCAACACCACTCCACTCCACTCTACTCCACTCCTCTCCACTCAACACCACTCCACTCTTCTCCACTCCACTCCACTCCACTCCTCTCCACTCAACACCACTCAACACCACTCCACTCCACTGTACTCCACTCCACTCCACTGTACTCCACTCCACTCCACGCCACTCCACTCCACTCCACTCCACTCCACTCCACTCCACTCCACTCCACTCCACTCCACTCCTCTCCACTCCACTCAACACCACTCCACTCCACTCTACTCCACTCCACTTCACTCCTCTCCACTCAACACCACACCTCTCCACTCCACTCCACTCCACTCCACTCCACTCCACTCCACTCCACTCCACTCCTCTCCACTCCACTCCTCTCCACTCCACTCCTCTCCACTCCACTCCACTCCACTCCTCTCCACTCCACTCCTCTCCACTCCACTCCACTCCACTCCACTCCACGCCACTCCACTCCACGCCACTCCACTCCACTCCACTCCACTCCACTCCACTCCACTCCACTCCACTCCACTCCACTCCTCTCCACTCCACTCCTCTCCACTCCACTCCTCTCCACTCCACTCCACTCCACTCCACTCCTCTCCACTCCACTCCACGCCACTCCACTCCACTCCACTCCACTCCACTCTACTCCACTCCACTCCTCTCCACTCAACACCACTCCACTCTTCTCCACTCCACTCAACACCACTCCACTCCACTGTACTCCACTCCACTCCACTCCTCTCCACTCCACTCCACTCCACTCCACTCCACTCCACTCCTCTCCACTCAACACCACTCCACTCCACTCTACTCCACTCCTCTCCACTCAACACCACTCCACTCTTCTCCACTCCACTCCACTCCACTCCTCTCCACTCAACACCACTCAACACCACTCCACTCCACTGTACTCCACTCCACTTCACTGTACTCCACTCCACTCCACGCCACTCCACTCCACTCCACTCCACTCCTCTCCACTCCACTCAACACCACTCCACTCCACTCTACTCCACTCCACTCCACTCCTCTCCACTCAACACCACACCTCTCCACTCCACTCCACTCCACTCCACTCCACTCCACTCCACTCCTCTCCACTCCACTCCTCTCCACTCCACTCCACTCCACTCCACTCCACTCCACTCCACTCCTCTCCACTCCACTCCTCTCCACTCCACTCCACTCCACTCCACTCCACGCCACTCCACTCCACTCCACTCCACTCCACTCTACTCCACTCCACTCCTCTCCACTCAACACCACTCCACTCTTCTCCACTCCACTCAACACCACTCCACTCCACTGTACTCCACTCCACTCCACTCCTCTCCACTCCACTCCACTCCACTCCACTCCACTCCACTCCACTCCACTCCACTCCACTCCACTCCACTCCACTCCACTCCTCTCCACTCAACACCACTCCACTCCACTCTACTCCACTCCACTCCACTCCTCTCCACTCAACACCACTCCACTCCACTCTACTCCACTCCTCTCCACTCAACACCACTCCACTCTTCTCCACTCCACTCCACTCCACTCCTCTCCACTCAACACCACTCAACACCACTCCACTCCACTGTACTCCACTCCACTCCACTGTACTCCACTCCACTCCACGCCACTCCACTCCACTCCACTCCACTCCTCTCCATTCCACTCCACTTTACTCCTCTCCACTCAACACCACTCCACTCCACTCTACTCCACTCCACTCCACTCCTCTCCACTCAACACCACACCTCTCCACGCCACTCCACTCCACTCCACTCCACTCAACACCACTCCACTCTTCTCCACTCCACTCCACTCCACTCCTGTCCACTCAACACCACTCCACTCAACTCTACTCCAC